>JBAMHZ010423062.1:0-23564 GCA_037177395.1 Alpinia galanga | reverse complement strand
TATATATATATATATATATATATATATATTGAACAAGGATCAAGGATCAATTCACGAAGATTGTTATCGTCTGGCATTGCTAATGTTGATTGGATTAAAAAATATCTTTTATAATTTATTTTTTTGACAGTGATTAATAGGGATCACCAAGAAGATGATTTTTTTTTTTTTTGCTGCCATATATATGAAACCATTGGTTACCTTGTGAAAATTTTTTCCTTCGAAATATTTATCTTTTTTTTTTATAACAAAATCACACTGAGAATTTCAGTCCGGCTTTAATGGGAACGGTTTGAAATTTACTAGCGTCTGAAATATTAATATAATGGGAAGTGCATTTTTTGTGCAAATGGTTCCTTTTAA
The DNA here is from genome assembly GCA_037177395.1 of Alpinia galanga. Lineage (NCBI taxonomy): Eukaryota > Viridiplantae > Streptophyta > Magnoliopsida > Zingiberales > Zingiberaceae > Alpinia > Alpinia galanga. The sequence continues at coordinate 23,201 of JBAMHZ010423062.1, read as the reverse complement.
TTTTTTTATTCTCATATATTTGATTAATACATTTAACTTTATTTTTCTATTCTGTGTGTAAAGGTTAAACAAATTGAACTTAGTCGGTACAATAATCTTCAGCATCTTAGATTTTATCTTCGCTGTATTTATAATTAAAAAAAAAAATCGTTGTAAATACTTTTTTATTTTTGTAGGATCGAATTGATTGATTTTAAAATTAGTCGATTAAAAAAGAAGTAAATTCATAATTTATTGAGCTTAAAATTGAATTAAATTGTCGTGATGATTGTGTTTTAATTTGGATTGATTTTTGTTGGTCAATGTGAGCTTGATAATATAAATTTATTTATTTTATTCAATTGTATGATTTGTTTATTTATTTATAAATTTAATAAGAGTTTTGTTTATGAACAAAACTTTATTCGTGGATTATTTATGATAATTTATAATTTTTGTTATTTGTTGATCATTTAATTTAGCTAAACTTCAATTTACCCTGAATTTATCAGAATACTTTAAATTCTATTACTTCAAAACTGTTCTCATTTTATTATTAATATTTTTTTTTTGTTAGCGTGTCTGAATCTTAGACCCAATTAATTTTTAGGGATGGTCAGTTCTATCTTATGGTCCTTCGGAGACACCCCTTCAACAGCTGAGCTGGAAGAGGTTGGAGTCACAGTGGATTTTTACCAATCATCTGAATAAATTAAGAAAGTGCTTATAATTTGTTAGTGGGTCAGTTTGAACTCTGTAGTTTCGTCATCCTGTACAATACCGATGGCTTACTCCATTTATTAGGTAAATTCCTATATAAAGGGTCATTTTTAAATTTTTTTTAAAAATGCATCGTCGAATTGTAGATTCGTAGAGGATCAAATTATATTTTTTTTTGAGATGCACAGTGTACTATGTCCATGATTGCTAATAATTAAGGAAATGAAATGGTTAAAAAAATGAATATTTTTAAATTTTTAAATATTTTTATGTGATACAATGTGGCATACTGCCGTAATTATTGCTAATAATTAAGGAAATGAAATGATTAAAAATTGAATATTTTTAAATTTTGAAGGGTTAAAATGAAATATTTCATACTAATCCCTGGATGGAGCAGCTGCCAACAGAAGTCGAGATGAAAGGGACGTCCTTCCTCTTTTTGCCACTGGATTCCCACCACATTGCTCTTTGCTGCCCTTCCCTTCGTTCCTCCTCTCTCTCTCTCGCTCTCTCTCTCCTTCCCTCTCCTCTGGGATCAGCTAATGGGATCGATCTGCCCAGCTTCCGCCGTGTGGTCTATCGGCTCCTGATCTCGCTTCCGTCTCCGGTGCTGCCGGAGACAGCGTTCTGTTTCGTGTGATGATTGTCCACCTCTTTGAAAAGGGTCCGAATGTCCCTCCCTGGGAGAAAAAAAAAACTATTCTTTTTTGCAGCCAGAGATCCTGCTTCATCGAGGTTTCTCATCTCACGTAGAGTTTTTTTTTTTCAGTGAAAGATTTGATTTTTGGTAGTTTGGCTTTTAGAACGAGTTAGGGTTTCGGAGCGAGATCTGAGCCAGAATTGAGTGACTTTTGTTTTTCCTGGCGACTTCTGAAAATTGTTTCTGTAAGCCTTTTTTTTTTTTTTTTTTGCTCTTTTGAATTGCTGGAGTGATGGTTTGAGAGAGAAGCAGAGGAGAATATAAATAGGGAAACGAGTGTGTGACTACTGACAGTTAGAAGGGAACCTCGGTTAGGAGATGGGTGGAAGCGAGACTGATAGCAAGGAGCCAAAAACATCTGCTTCGCAGGTACCATATTTTGACTTTGCGGTTGTAATTTGTTGGGTTTTCCTGTTTGAATCTATAGCTAATTTTTAGATTTGTAAGTGTCTTTTGTTGTTTTTTTCCCTCCAGGAGCAGCCACCAGTTACAAGCTCCAGCCACTCTGCAGCAGCCTACCCAGATTGGTCTGGATTTCAGGTGATACTGGAAACTTTTTTGTCTGAATTGTTGCTTCCACGAGCTTCTACAAGAAAACTTGTGGGTGGTCTTCAGATCTCATCGTGCCTTTCTCAATAATTTTATTTGAATAGGTATACTCGCCGATTCCTCCACCTGGTTTCTTCCATTCCCCAGTGGTGTCAAGTCCTCAAGCTCATCCCTATATATGGGGACCTCAGGTGCTTTCTTTTTCTTTTTCTTTCTTTCTTTGGAAGCTTCAATTCTCCTTTCTTCCTCTTGTTTTTTATTTCAACCTTGTAAGGCTATTTAGTTGCTAGTTACCTTGTGTTTCTTTCCATGTTTAAGGTGTTCAAATATCTGCAAACTGCAGAAGTGACTTAACAAGAACAATCTTGCAAGAGCATTTCATGTACGCTCAGCTATAGCCACCTATGATGTTCAAATATCTGTACTAATTCAATTTTCAGTCGGTGAACTGAATGCCACATCTTGTAGCAAAATTTTCTATCTTTTGATACCATTACCATTATGAACATGAACAAAAAAGAAAAATATTCTGAATAGCATTAAGAATTAAGAATGACATGCGAGGTATTCATGGTTATGCATGTCTGGAGCAAGCTTATTGCAGAGTTTGTCCTTCTCATTTGATCTCTTTCCTCGTTGAGTTGTAGTGCATGCTGTTTTTTATTTCTCACATTATAACCTGTGTTAAAGTGTAGATGTTTAAGTATGTTACATAGTCTGAAATTTTGTAGTAGATGATTGCCTTTCTCTGTCACATTGGTCAATTGTATTGATAATTTCATTCTCTTCGTGTAGCACCTTATGCCACCTTATGGAACACCACCACCTCCATATGTGATGTATCCTCATGGAATATATGCACATCCAACTATTCCACCGGTATGTCTACTAGGGCATCAAAAAATAAGTGAATTTTAAGAAAGAAAAGAAGCAGGTTTTCTCCATCTATGGCTCCACTATAGTTTTGTCTAAAACTAATATCTATTCAGGGTTCACAGCCATTCAGTCCCTATGGTATGCCTTCTCTAAATGGAAATGCTGAAGCTTGTGTGAGTTCCTAGCTTATGCATGTCAAATTTTGTTAGTAAAGGGTAGAGACACATGTGCCTCATCTTTCTGCTTCTCACAGGGAAATATGCCTCCTAATGCTGAAGGAGTTGCAAAGTCATCTGAGGGAAAAGAAAAGAAACCAATTCAAAGATTGAAGGGAAGTCTTGGAAGTTTGAATATGATAACAGAACAAAACAACGCCGACATGGATAAGCTATCGGGAGGAGCTAATGGAGTCTTATCTCATTGGTAACAATATCTTTAATTGACTATATCATGATAATTTTTCTTTCATCAAGTATATTACATCTTTTAATCTTGATAGTTCTTCCACTGCAGTGATAGTGGAAGTATAGATTCAAGTGAAGGCAGTGATGCTAATTCTCAGAAGGTCTGCTATTCTTCTATTAATTGCTAAATTTTTATGGAAATTGACGTAAGTACTTCAGTTTAAGGTTTCGTGTTACTCAGTATATATTAGAATATTGGTTATAACTGAGAATTGTCTCAGCACCAGTAGTGACATGTAGCATATCCATTTGTAGATATTTGTTTTCCCCATAATTCTGGGCAATAATGGTATTTATCCTATTGATTATCGTTGTTACTGCACAGATCTAACATCTTTCTAAACAAATGCTTAAATTCTTTGACTAATAGGCATCTATTAATCATCTCCTCGTTTCACATAATCTTAGCTATATTATGAATTTCATAGTCAATAATGTTATCTGCACGATATTCATACAATTTAAACTTTGTCTAGCTGGTAATTGTGGTGCTGGCTTCATGTCACATATAGAATGGATTTTGAAGTCTCAAATGCTGAATGGTCCTGCGGTAATTTGAATGAAAACTAGATATGATATCAATTAGCTTAACTAAGTTTTTGTTTTTCTCTTTCAATAGTTGTACATTATGATCACTGTGAACTGCAACATTTTTAAACTGGCTATTTGGTAGAACAGTGGCTTTTGTAGAATCTTCCAAGTTCAAGTTTTAAAAAGTCAAAAGTTACTTTCACAGACTTTTTCTCAAGCTAAAATATAATTCCCACTTATCTATGGCATTAGACATCACATTTTAATATGAATTCTTTCTTTATAGTTTATATTACTTTCTCAAGGTTAACATGAACATGTTGAATTCAATCTAAGACCAACACTGGTGATTGGAGAATGAGCCATCTGCATTGTAAGATATCACCTATACTTTGCTTTGTTCATAACTATGACGAGCCATTATTTGATCTCCCAAAATTTGGCCAGTTACCACTTGATATTTCATATGATATGAAGTCTCTTTCATAATATTGTTTAAAAATTAAATGTCATGAGTTTACATATCTATTTTTTTCTTTCCTATGAGCTTTTTAAATTGATTGCTGATGCCCCATCTATTCTGTAATTATCAGTAGGCCATGTATTAATGTAGTGATATAATTCTATAGGATTCGGAACCAAAGATAGGTGGCACACAGAAACCTTTGGATGGTATGCATCACTAGTAACAGCATGCCTAGTTATCGTAATGAACTTTAAATACGATGGAGACTTTAATCATATCTTATTGCAGAAACAACTAGGAATGGCACCACTTCCATAGATACTACACCATCACACGTGACATCACACCCAACAATGCCATTAATGCCTATGGTAGCCACTGGAGTACCTGGAGCTGTTCCTGGTCCTACGACAAACTTGAATATAGGAATGGACTACTGGGTTGCTCCATCTGGGAAGATTTCTGCTGCAGCAGTCACAGGATCAACAATCCCTGGCACACTTGTCGGAGTGAGTGAAAAGCTTGCCTTAGTTTTAGCTTTATTTGATTTTATTTATAGATTTTGATCCATTTGTTCAATCTTCAAGCATTATAGTTACCAATTGTTATAATGCATTTCCATTCGATGATTACACACCATGGAGGTTTCACATAACCCAAAATGCTTCCTTGTCAGATAAAGAGAGATTGTTCTTCGATTATGTTGAACAGTTGGTCTGTATTCATTACTGCAATCCTTAGAGAAAATATGTAACTAGAATGCTACCAGCAAATGATCTACTTTTGGAGTTTTAGTTGACATGTCATCATAAGTTCTTGACTTCAGCTATGGCTTAGTGTCCACTGTCGATACACTTTGCTCACCCTAAGATTTTATGATTTTTATAACAATTATATTAAAACTTTAGAGAATTATACGTTTAGAATGTGTAGAATAGGTTTAAAGTGTTTTTAAAATCAATTACTTAATATTCATCAGTTGACAAACAATCTTTTTACCTAAAATTTGGAAAAAGATACTAAGTCATGTGTTTTTTGGTTGGACCAAAATATTTAATGCTGTTATCATACTTTTGCTCCTTAAGTGAAAATTTGAACTTTGATCAAGGTAAGTACTCATTTTCTCATCTTGAAATTATTGGTCATTCCTCTTTTTCGTATGCACAGTAATGTTTTTCTTCCACTTCTCCAAGTCTATCTCTTCTGTCTGATTTCAGTGTGTTTAGAAACCAATTCTAATAGTTGTGTTTTCCATTAAGGATGAAAGAGAACTAAAGAGGCAGAGACGGAAGCAGTCAAACAGGGAATCGGCACGTCGTTCTAGGTTGCGCAAGCAGGTATAACACATCTATCTGCCTAGAATGGAATGAGACTCCTAGAAGGAAATATGTGGGTAGTTATTGATTTCAAATTCCTTTCGACAGGCAGAGAATGAAGAACTGGCTCAGAGTGTGGAGGTTCTGAAAGAGGAGAATACAACTCTTAGAGCTGAACTGGACAATGTTAAGAAAGAATACGACGAACTTCTTACACAAAATGCTTCTCTTAAGGTAACCAAATTTGTTTCCATTGTCATGCTAAATGCAAGTAGGATCACTGATAATCAGTCTTACAGGAGAGAATACAAGGAAAAGCCAGAGGACTATCCTCAGTAATCAATAACATCCAGATTGACTTCGATACCGGTCCACAAGCTGGGAAGTCGGGCTGTAAGCAGGGTGATCACTAACCTGCTTCAATAACATCGACTGAACATAACCCTAACTAAACCATGACAGCATCTCCAACTCATAGTGGAGTAGAAAACCTGATGCGGGTTACTTATTTCATTCACTGCATCATTCATGTCTTCTATACCAAATGTGGATTTGCCTTGACTGATCTTTTAGCAGTCAAGGCAGGGCATAAGCAAGCTGGCTCATCATTTTGACTGAAGCCATGTAGTTTTATTCATACCGAGTGAGATTGTAATTGTGAGTGACAATGCAACACAAGCACTTGACATAGTCAATATTACGAGATATCGAGGAGTAGAATTACTATCAGCTACTGATATGATTTATCCATTCTATTAAGTGTATGCTTTTCTCAAAAGGATGGTTTATGAAATAGTGCTTATTTTTCTTTGGTTGAAACTAAGCTTCATACTTTTGATGTGGCCTAGTCTTACCTGAGCATTTTAATTGGTATTTTACTAAAACACATTTCGACGAGGTGTTTTTGTCTATTTTTCCCTTCATATAGTTCTTAGTTGTGATTTTTTTTTTGCCCCCCTTAAAAGATGCTGTAAGTTAATTTAGTTTCCAATTATTTTGTGCTATCAAGATCATGATTTTTCTCAGGTAGATTGACTCCTCGGGTTGAATTTCAAATTTTAGGTGTAAAAAGAAATGTTTTTTTTTAATTTTAAATCTTGTTAAACTGATCTATAAGTTAATTTATTTGCAGTACATTTTGTATCATTTTTATTATTTCGTGGGCAGTGAAAATCATAAATTTATTTAATATTTAACCCTTTTATTTATCAAAAATTTTATGATATATAACTCATTAAATTTTGAAACATTTAACATTTTATTTTATTTTATTTTACTTCCAAGTTTTATCTCAGGTTGGTTCAAAACTCAGTTGACAGAGTTTTTTTTTTAAATGTGAATAAAAGTATTGCAAAAAAAAAAAACTAAGCTACTTTTTAAACCCTGCACTCGCATTCATTCATTCACATTTATCCCGTGAAAATAAATTTAAAATTTTATCAATAACTTTTTAAAAAAATTCATAGCAATAAAAACATAAAAAAATTTATCAGTATTTAAAGACCTTCATGGCTATATTTTTTACCTGAAAAAACTTCTAAACATCTATATCATGTGCCCTTTGGAATCTCTTCATCTTTGGGAGTAAACTCATTCCCAAAAAATTTGATAAATTAATTAGAGCAAAATTTATTGAAAGAGATTTAAAATTTTCATCGTAAATATAGCAATCCCACACATTTAAGTTTCATTATATTCTACCAAGAGAAAAATTTGCACTCTATTTCTATTAAATAAATCAAGTGAATTCCTTAGGTCAAACGGGGCCACTAACATAGAGGAATAAAATGAGCAATTCAACTAGACCAATCAAATGAATCATTCTATTACTTTACAATAAAATAATTGATCAACCTATCAAACTTATCGAGCATAAAATGAATCATTCTACTACTTACACGATTTCATTACTACAACAAGCAAATAAATAAAAAAGAATGAGCCATTCTCTTTTTCTTTGCATTTCATTCCAGTTTTCTTTTTCTTACAGTATCCAATGCACACCCAATTCCTTTTACTTACAAGCATCAATTTAAAATTCCAATAGTTGGAATCCGACTTGCTGCTACAAACAATTAGAGATGTTTATGCAAATGGCAGTATCCACATATGAACGAGCTATCCTGATTGCTTTATCAGTATGTACAACTTTTGCTTCCTCTAATATCGAATTTGTACAACAGCTTAATATTTGTTAATCTAGTTTACTGATTGATTTGGACGAATGAGGATCCAATGTGACCTTCATGCAGAGGGAAGGAAATCTTGACACGATACTAATACTTACATTCTCACTTCGATAATATCACCATCCTTCAGCTGTGTATGAGGCAACACAAGCTGTCCATTGACCCGCACAAGCTTCCCATCCAGGCCTATCCTTCTAGCCGCATCAGCAGCTGTGCTACCAGATTTCATTCTCATTATCTCACCATGCGGCCAGCGTATAATCGCGACTTCCCCGAGACCTGTGTGGTTTGATTCACTGTACAAGCTCGAACGGCGGTTCTTCTCTCGCAAAGCTGCTCGAATCAGTACTTGTTCTTCCCATTGAAGCATTGCACGCAGAAAATGAACCTTCATTGATACTGAAATAAGTCAGCAGAGTGTGATAGGAGAAACTATGTGAAGTAATCCTAAGGGTGTGTCTACTTGAGACGAATGAAGCCAAAGTAGAGGATAAGAGTAAAGGATCAAGGATTGCTTGTCTACTTTGGTAGAAGAGAAAAAAAAAGAAAGAAAAAAGAGGAAGATGAAGGGAGTAATTTCGAGTGTCTTTCCTCATTTGGTTCCATCCAAAAGTGGTCGGAAGGTTAGGAAGAGTGGAAGTGTTTGAAGAGACTAATTTAACCTTTTAATTGTAGGGAACAACAAAACTAAAGGGATGTTTTCGTTATTTATCTCATCTTCGCTTTCTCTTCTCCCTTTTCAATAGACACGATAGAGGACACCTCTCTCTCCGTTTTGCCTCTTCCTCCTGACCCTAACTGCCTTCAGTCTTTTCTCTTCTGTCAAGTAGAGGGGACATAGTGGAAATGTTGTAGCCCTTTTCAAGTTCATTGACAAAATTGACTGATGCTGGCTAGACATAAAAAAAAAAATTCCTCTGCATGAAGAGGTTCCATCTAGACATGACAATTTTACTTGTTTTAAAAACAAAAACAAAAACAAAAAAAACACATTACAAGACACAAAAACTGATATGAAGCTATCACGCATTCTATATTAGATTCCGATATCTAGTTGATGTATTACTAACCTTATTGGTGACCTCATCATCAAGAAGAGCAGTGGTACTAGAATTGAAGGTAGATTTGTCGTAGTTGGAAACAGATGGAACAGTGACAAGCTCTTTTCCCTCGAATACAGCAGAAACAACCATCCAGTACTCGGCTTCCTCTTGCTCTGTTAAATCTATTATTTGGACATAAGTAGGTAATAGACGCTGAAACTGGTCTTGCTGCAGAAGGAAAACAAGTTTTACAGTTAGGCAGATGCTAGCTTTTCAGATGTATTTTCATCCTCATATATATTATGAATTTGTCATGCAAGAGAAATAATTGACCCTTTCTCATATTTGAGGAAAGCATTACCAGTGAAGGCAAAGCTAGCTAAAGAAAGATTAGACATTCTGAATATGAAAAGGCCATTTCAATTATAATGCATCGATCAGTTAGAGAAATTGAGTTTTTGCTCTTTCTGATTTACTGCAAAGCAAAATTCAATTGCTGTGTTTGGAGATCTAATGCACTAAAAATCCAATATGAGGCAAATGTTAGAAAAAGTTAGAGTAGTCTCTAACTAGACTAGTGATCTTCACAAACTCACATGAGTTGATCATTTTGTATTATTTGTTTAGATTCGTGATGCTAAATAAAAGTAAGTTTCTGTGAGCTTCACCTTATGAAATATCCCATCTCGGCATAATGTATACTTCTCAAGGCATGTGCACCAGTCACCATGTCCTGGTGCGAACCACCATTGCTCGGAAACCTACAAAACCAACTTGAGTTTCAAGGAAGAAAATAACAATGAACTATCAAAACAGAAAACGCCACACCAAAAACCAACTTTACTAAAATTAACATTAAAGTTAAAACCAAAATTAAACCAAATTGACCAACTGCATTAACAATTTCCGTTTTCCACTAAGGAAGCTTCTTTCTGAATTGAATAAAAAGGATAGATAAGTAACAATTTTTATGTGACGTTGATTTAGAAAGAATTCCACCACCTTAATATTCTTGGCCAATCACATCACCATGAGCAAACCAATCCAAATATAGTACACAAGGTCAGATTTTGTGGTACATATGCACACTGATAATGTATGTCCGATCTTTTTCCAAATTCAGAACAAAGATAAGGGAAAAAAATGCCATAAACTTAACCTTTTTATAAAGCTTTGCAAAAATTTCCCAGCGGTTTGTTTGAGAAGAACTTCTTCTGTCCGCTACAGCTTCAGAAGCTTCAAGAAAGCTTACAGCAATAAGTAGCTCTCTTCCATCATTATCTATGCTGGAATATCCATGTTACGGGATAGCATTAGATGTTAAACAATGTACAAATTAAAAATCAAGATAAAAAAAGGAGACACTGAACTTGACAACCACAGCTGCAAGAAGTTGACTCCCCTCTACCCTAAGGACAGGATGTCCGGTTTTAATAGCACTGTACTTCCAGGAACTCTCATCTTGAGTATACACTTCATCCTCCGAAACGTTTGTTTGATAGGGAGAGAGAGTAGCAGTGGAATCACTAGTATTGATATAGTCCACCTTGTTCTCCTTGTATAACCAATGAGCAGCAAGTCCAAATTCTGCATGTTCATGCATTCGCTACTTGGGAAAATAGCAAGTGTCAAAATTATAGCAAATTATCAATTTTAACAAATGTTGTTAATTTACATATGAATGTGTCATACCTGTGTTCTAATTTGCACCTCCAAAGGTGAGTTATCAGGACCTTGCACAGCTGTATGAAGAGACTGAAAGGAATTTAAATAAAAAATAAGATTGAGAAAGGTAAAATCTAGATTAGTCTAGAAAACATTCGACTACTTTATTAAATTCAGCTTTTATGAAACCTCTTATTCACTTAGTTAACTACTCAAAGTCAATGTCAAACAAATCCTACATGCAAGTTAAATTAAATATAAATGGGCCACAGACATACACTCCAGAAGACAATGGAGGTATCTGCTATATCGATGAATGATATGCTAATCGCCTAATCGTGCGCGACACGTGCATGATGCCTTCCCAGCTGTTTGATCAGTCAGAATTGCACAATAATGAGGAATGCACCGTGCCACAACCCTTGAATCTGTCGGGATTGCCGCCAGCATCCCTCCGACCGGATTCCGATCTGATTTTGGCCAAAATTCAGTTACAATCCGGCCGGACTCCGACTTTGGTCAAATCGTGGCTGGATCGTAGACGGAATTCGGCCAAATGGCGGCAGTGACGAGTGGCAGTCGCGCGAGGAAGAACATTGTGCATTCCTCGTTCCTGTGCATCGCGCATGGAGCGCTCAGTGCGAGTCGCGCAGCATATCAAACTCGCTGCTATATCATTATTATTCTCACAAATGAGCATAAATTACTAAATACCTCAGGTGCTGCAAAAGGAAAAAAAAAAAAATAAGCCTCTTCACGTAATTAAATGCTTCTAAGTAGGAATTTAAATGGGTCACAACCATGCAATTTATCTAAACCAAACCCATTAGCTAGTGCAGTCATTCTATGATTGACATAAGTCCTTATTTTACTATTTGAACTCAAGTATGCATTTTAATTGGGATCAAGTAGGTTAGGTAGATAAAGTACTTGGTAAAAGTTGAATAAATGATGCCTACGTTCTTTTTAGAAAGAAAAAAAAAACTCCTTTAAATAAAAGGATGAGAGAGAATACAAGTTGTGCCAATTTGATCAACATAGAGAATTATATCAAGTTGTCTAGACTTAACTCCATAAGGCAGTCTGTTCAACAATCCTACCAAAACTGCTTGTTCATATCCAATTCCATTCCCTATAGACATTACAATTAAAGCAAAACTTTCCTCAAAAGCATATTAAAACTTGTGTATGATTTACAATGTTAAACATAGTATATGAGCCTTAGACTCTATTACTTATGTTGGCAGGCATATAAATGTTTCTAATAGATGGCTTTCAGACTCCAACTATAGGTAGCTCTTGAAGCCGCCAACCCTTAATAACTACTGCTATTCCTAGGACAATAAATAAAATATTAGTGTGTCCGCATCCTGTGACTCCAGCTTCCTTTAGATATTTGTATCCATGTCCCGCCAAACCCTTTACGTACGTTTGAGCATGGGTAGTAGAACAAGTGCACAAGTTGGATATGCACCAGAAACTTATGTAGGTTTCATTTGTAGCACTTAATATAGGATATATCCCAGGAAAGGACCTTCACTACTTACAACTTGTAGCCATTAGTCTGGCTTACCATAATTTTGAATAGGAAGTTAAGAACCTGGTTGGAATTAAATTCAGGTTTAGGTACTTGGATATTTAAAGTCATTTAGTTTCAAGTGAATTAGGTTGTCCAATTGTCATCCCAATGTTTTGGCTTAGAAAAGAAATATGACAAATGGCAGTACTAAAGAATTTTTGACAACTCAATTTCTTTCTCAATGTTATGAGTCCTCCAATGGCCAAAGCACTATCTTTATCCATATAAACACCTATAATATATGACTATATAATATAATGATTTTATTGATGGAAGTTCACAAAGCTGTCAAAAACATAAGCTGTTTGTTCAGCACTCCTGTCACTTCAACTAGCAGAATGGACTGCTAAATGTAATTTTTAAAGCTTGTTGAGAAGCACTATGTGGAATTGCAGTTGATTAACTAAACCTAACATTAAGATACAAATTTAACAAAATTTACCTGATAACCACTAGGCTTAGGATTGATAATATAATCATCAAATTCACCATCAATTGGAGTCCAGAGCCTGCAGGAAGGTGGAATATTTAAAAAGTTATCAATAAACCATGTCCAACAGTTACTACAATGTGAAAACCATTTAAACAAATTTAAACATGTCCAATAACATTAAAAAAAAAATGCTGAATTAATACGCAGAGTTAAATGAATCCATTGAGATTGCGACAAAAACCAATAATAAGAGTCACAAAAAAGTTCTCAAGAAAGCAAAGTATCAAACGAGGACCATAAATGAAAAAGGAAAGATTAGATAATGATCTTGGAGAAGAAAGGGAGTTCATATGAGCTATATATGAATTAGTAAGTACCACGACACACATTTTTTCTAATAAATTTTCAAATGCTTGATACTATACAAAATAACGTAGATGGTTTGGCAGGCAAGTAATTTTATAACTTACTTGTGTACAATTTCAAGAAGGTAGTAGCAGTTCTTGACAGCAGGTCCATGTAGCTTCCCTTTTTTATCTCCAACAATTACCCTTAGTGCATGAGCATCATAGATTTGCTTGATGCCAACACCTTTACGTCTCATCTTTTTAAAAATAAGAAAAGAAAAAATGACAACTAATGTATAACAGGAAACCCGACTAAAAAAAATAATGGTTCAAATTGATTGGTTATGATTAAATAAGTGTCAACATATCAAATCCATTTTGGCATGCACATGGAGTGGAAAACTAACATGTAGAAAAATAGTTGTCCAGAGACAGGCATTACAGAACATAATGAGATATTTGGTGTAATATTTGTTGGAAACACTATCAGAAACAGCACACATGGAAGGTAATAAAATGATCTTATTTTATTATTGTATAAAAATTGCTTGGCAGCATTGCAAGAAACTTAAGGAATAAATTTCTCCAATTATGGTTGGGACACAAGGCTCATTGTTTTAATTATACACTCGGTGGACTATCTGAGGTAGGAAAAATCTTATATAGAGCACTGCTTCACCAACTTATCATGTCTATCCAAAAATACATCCATAGATTGGTCATTTCCAATTCTTCATCCTTATAATACTAAATTATGAAGATAAGTGATAGAATTCAAGAAAATTATTGGAGGTATAAGAAAAGTTATACAATGCATCAAAAAGGTCATTTTGCAACCATAGATCACCACTCCTTTATTCATTTGAATAACTACTTCGAGGTTTCTGAATTTTCAATTAAAATTTGACATTCCCAGAAAAGATTTTTGCTTTGTTTATGAAGTATTTAAATTGAGAACGTTTTTTCATTTCTCAGTATGTCAATGCACACTTGTAGAGGATTTTTTTACAAAAGGAAAAGAAAGAAAATGTGCTTACTCAAGATCAATAGTGAGACATGGATGTACCTTGGAATAAATACTATACAAGCTTTTGAGCCGACTAGATAGAGATATCTCCATTCCTGGTATGTAGCTGAGCAGTAAAGAATGTTACTATCTAGTTAATGCACTAGGATAAAAATTATGACAAAACCCATGCACAAAGTTGAATGGAAGAAATAATTAAATATATTAGAAAACACAAACCAGTTGGTTATAGAACAACAGAAACAAATCTTACGAGGTGGATATAAGCAACTCTCTTTCAAGTGCTTCCTCACAAACTGCTAAAGATGATAAAGCAATCACAGAGTCACTGATACCCTTGGTCATCCTATCAGGTGATTCTGAGCATTTTCTCAGATTATTAAGAAAGTTAGCGCGCTTTCTCCTGTCCAGCAATAGATCGAATGGCAGGACAGCTTGTAGAAGATCCTGTAGGTACAACACTGACTGTTAATGTAAGTTAGAATTTACTGGGAAGTGAAATGGCTGTAAAATACCTAAAATCATGTTCTATGCACGCTTCAAGAAACTTACAATGTGTGAGTTCATTTTTTGTAGTAAAATACTTTTAAAAATGCACTTATCAAATATTAGTGTAAATTACATAGGACAGCCAAAGTTTCTAGTGAACAAAAGTATGAAAGGGAAAAAAAAAGGAAAAATAGAACATGCAAAGTCAATTAACTAGTTTATATTAATATCAAAACTCTATACAATAGTATCTAGTTGGTACATATGGCCCCACATATTGTACATTTACAACTTAGCTTTGAAGTTTCAAGTTGTTTATCAGAAGCATCACATCCAGAACTTATAACTTCCTGCAATACGTAGTTTCATACTTACCTTCATATTTTCTTTTTCTTCATTGGATTCAACAGGCCAGTTTTCAGGCAATAATGTGCAATCATCTTTTGAGTGGGGAAGAAGGTCAGCCTTTGTAGATAGTCTCCTTAACTGTCGAGTTTTATTACCTGGAGCCCACATTGAGGCAAGCTCAGCTCGTATCATCCTGAATGTTTGTGGCTGCACAAGATTAATATAGGGCGTTATAACATTAAGACATTTAGAATACCTACTGAATCATGTAAGAAATAAATTTGAGATTATAAAATCACATCATGATGTATCTCGCCACAATTAGCCACAAAAAACAATTCCAGCGTAGAAGAGATTTAATTTGACAGAAAATTCTTTAAATAATAGAAGGAAAAAAAACATGTTACCATGTTTAGTCTACTATGAAGATTGGTAGAGAACAAGTTGATTCTTTTCAGGATGCTCAGCTTTTATCTTCCAGGAATTGTGAGTGTTGCTGTTATTTTATGTTACTTGTGTGTGCATGACTTGCCCTGGACGTACTAGCATGTCATTATACTTCATATTGCCTGGCTCATATTATTGTCTTGATGGTTCCACATATAGTTAGCACAACAAGAGGAGAAAACTTTGTTTATGCATTGGATTCCAGCATGAGTTGAGCAGGAAGTAGGGGTGTTTTATGTTGGATTCCAGTAATAGTTGGTTTTAAACACTTGAGATTCCAAGTAAAAGAAAGCATGAATGCTTTTCAGTGATTTGCCTTTTCAGTGATTTGCAGAGTACACAAACAAAAATAGAAAGTGTGAAAATCGAGACATAAAACAATCGTAATTATGTACAGTTGGGAGATTTATCAACTCAGCAGTCCCTTTTCTAATGCTTTGTGATTCCAAAATGCATATTAATAAAAAGAAATAACAGACCTGAAGGACTGCAAAGCACAAATCCTCCAGTTCAGCTTTTAAAGCCCAAATACCCAATCTAGATGCAAGAGAACACCAAACTGCCAATGTCTCTTGGGCAACAGCTTGAGCTTTGGGCGTTGACAAAGCATAGCTGAAAGAATTAACAAAAACTGAAAAACTTGAGTACAATAACGAGTATCACTTGAGATATCTGGGATAAAAAAGAATCAAACATGATTCCAAATTCCTCTAGGAGAATTGACTTTGACCAGATGTTTATGACATGACAAAGACTTGAATACATGGCATAAGCTAGAACGGAGTAAATAGACTTCAACATCACAAATTTTGCAATGTTGAAAATTCTAAAAGATGTAAGAGGAGAAATCAGTTCTTGAAAATTATTTAGCTCAACCAATGAAATAAATTGATCTATCAGCAAGAATAGTTTCCTTCGTATCTAGAAGTACGGATTATGTGTATTCAGCATGCATGGCTAGTCAGTGCACTCAATGAATCCCATGTTCATTTGACATAAAACAACCTTCTTCCCACAATGGCCAAAATGTGTATGGGCAACAAAGACATATTTACAACACAAAGTGATAAACATCCAGGGAGAGTGTTATTCAAGCTACCATGCAATTTATCCCATCTTAATATATGAAAACTAAATTGAGCTTACATGGTAGAAATATTCTAACTGGTAGCCCCATTGGCCTACCATGTCCACAAAAGAGGACAAAAAAGTGAAGTAAAAGGAACCATTAACACGTTAGTACAAGAAGCATTTGGGAGTAAAAATTTAACAATGTCTAGTAAAAAGCCTACATTGTTCGCATGTTATGCAAACGATCTGCCAACTTGATGAGGACAACACGTGGATCATCAACCATTCCCAAAAGCATAACCCGTAGATTATTCGCCTGCAAGATAGGTTAAGATGCTAAACAACTGTGTAATATATCAAAGAGATCAATAGCTAAACAATGTAGGTTGACATGTATTTCAAATGTGAAGTTAAAGATACAATCATAACATCAAGCAATGCATTGTACAATGCTACAATAAGCTCACAATGAATTATTATATATATTTCTATAATTTGTTTTTGTTTTTTTTACGACTATTGTGTGCATACTCATGTGCACATGCATGTGTGGATACTTGCACAAGCTCTTCCTTCACTACTAGAATTGCCTAGTCCAAGATTCCAACCAAGTACATTTCCTACTAAAATTAATTAGAAATAGAGCAATGCAACATAAAGATTGTAAAAGATAGAGCATTCCTTTACACTGAAAGTTATGGTGTGTTTCTTACAGAGTGGAAAAACTTGGTAAGAGAAAGATTTTCCTATGTTTCTTGGGAAAGAAAGGGAGAGGAGAATTTTTTCTCTCTCTCCATTTTCCCTATCTAGCTTCTGTTCAAATTGGGAAGTGACCATAACCAACTATGACAAGTTGTTTTAAAATAAATAATATACAATATTTACCAATACTTAATTTAGTGAAAAGTGAAATTACTAAGATAACTTCCTTGCCCTCTTTCTTTCCCTCCAAGGAAACAATGTGAAGAAAATTATACATGTTTGTTTCCCCCTCGAAGAACAAGATGTAGAAATCACTCTATCACATCGCTGCCAGTGACTTTCTTTCCCTAAGGACATTTCTGTCAACTCCATTATCTATCACTTCTGGGAAATACAACCTATAGCAACTTGCTAGTTGCCATGATACAAAAGAAAAAACAGATAGTTTTTTGTTCTTGGAGACTAGAAAATTTAGCATTTACATTATTTTCCTCTCAAAATAAAACAATAATGCAAGTATAATGGAAATATTAATTATAAATGAGGCTACGAAACTCCTATGGAAACTAATCCAAAATAAACAAGTTTATGTAAACCTTCACCTTTTGAGGTTTGAATAAGCATCTAGAACAAAGTGAAGTAAGAAAAGAACATCTTCAAGGAGCGCTTGAGTTTCTATTCATTTTTGCAATAAAACTAAATACGATGTTCAGAGAAAACCTACCTGTATATTCATGGAATAGAAAACAGCACAATGTGAATGGTACACAAATTTTCAGAAAGAAGACTATCTTAAAATGATATTTCAGATTGAAAATAGTTTGTAGTACTAATAAATGCAATACATTAGAAAATGCAAAAACCATCTTCCATGATGAAGATTAAGTAGAATCCCAGAACTTAAACTTCACATTCCCTAGGCAAAAGAATGCATATATAGGAGACACGCATACATCACCTCTTCAGAACTAAGGGTATTTTGATTTATGCTTTCACGCCGATGTCTTCGCAACAGCTGCACAGCACAGATGATGATGATGATAAGCAAGAAGTCAAAATATAAAAATCTCTCTGCAGCACAGGATCCCAGAAAAAGCCTATATACACAATGATTCACAAGGACAACTCCTGAGCAAGACAGGTGTACTTAAATTATTTGGTGTTAGAATCAGAATAGGCCAAATTCTTGCTAGATACAATAAGTGCAGGCTTCCCTAACCAAGATAACAAAGTAACATAGGTTGTAGCTACATCAGTTTTTAAATACCACAGCTTTCAAAAATGATTGCACATACACGATTACATGCATGTGTATAGATATTAAATACCAACATAATTTATTTGCTCAAGACAGATCAACTTAATTTCTGGTTAATATTACAAATTGGATACCACCATGGTCGACTTGAAGAACATATTTACAAAACACTGTGGCTCAGCTTAAGGATTTTCAAGTTAGTCTGGTTCATTATAATGTAAACAGATGTGGTGCACCTACTCACTCAGTTACTTTGGCATACATTCTAATTTGAACACCATCTGAACACTGAACTCTCCTGGGGAATAAACAGAGTAAGCAGAGAAATTCCAGAATGTAGCTTAATAATATCTATATTCTGCGAATAAAATAAATGGTATCATAAAGTTTGGATGATAATTTATGGATTTTCTCTCTATTTTAAATCAAAGGAAATACATGACCTCCAATTTAACCATCAAAACAATAACAACAACAACCAAGTCTTATCCCACTAGGTGGGGTTGGCTAATTTAACCATCAAAAAAAAAACATCAACAAAGTTCATTGACAAGATATTCGAGCCTAAATGACTATATTAATGCATGAAAAAAAAATTAATGAAATTTAATGAGCATATGAATGAGGCTTATCAGTTCTAGCCAAGATCAAGTAGACAGATCACAGATTCATGTTTCTTTATATAAGTTTGTTAAACATCTAACATGTAAAAACATGTGGCAGCAAGGTTTACAACTTTAGTTTTATCCAAAGTGGCTAACAAAAAGCCTATGCCCTGGAAGATGGTGTTCTTTTCCTGATGTTTTTTCATCTCTCCAAAGGCAATGTACATACATGGGGATGTGAAAAACTTAATGGTATGTTATTGTAGCCTTAAGCTCGTGTAAGATAAACCCTACCAATGCTATTTGAAAGGTTTCAGAGGATATGAAGGCAAAATAACCCCATAACTGGTGTACCTGTCTGGAAGTAAAGCATTAGACTCATGCATTTTGATCACACTAAGAAGTAATCCTAAGAAGTTTTGCCTAATACAATCACTTGCCTCAGATTCAATGGACATCTAAAATACGCCACATAAACTTCTTTGACCATTTTGAAATATGGTCAATCATCAAATCACCATGTTGATATGCAACTCTAACCTTTAGGTTAGGTCGTTCATAATTGCCAACATTTTATTCCCATTAAAAGTCATAGGCGTTCTTGTACAGTATAAGATTAGTTGCATTGCACAAATGTTGGAAATGGCATCTTTAAACATTTCTTCAACAACTAGATATCACAAATACAATTTTAAATCAATAGTCAAACAGCTTAACTTCACTACTTTCTCAATGCAACACTTCTTTTTTTTTATCAATATTCAAGACAAACTTTGAAATTTGTTTTCAGCACTTGAAAAGTGATATTAATAGTTACGTACATTTTAGCAAGTTCTCCTGCATTTAATGTTATTAGTGTCCTAGGGGTATGTAAAAAATATAATGTAACACCTGACAAATATTTACACTTTCTTCAAAAAAAAAAAAATCAATGATATAGTGGCATGCCTGGTTTATATAGCTTAGCTTTGAAACGCCAGCAACTAAATGTGCCACATCGTCACCAAACTCTTCCTCAATAGTCCTGAGGTTTTCTAACGTGTCATCAATTACATCGTGTAGTATGCCAGCTACAACTGTGTTCACTGCCTGCAATAGATTCACTATAATCAGTACAGACAAAAGAAAGAACCAATGACAATTTCATATCTACAATAAGTATAGATCCTTGATGAAAAGACTAAGCATGACTAGAGGCATCAAAGGAATCTATATACCCTGTCTCCACTCATTGGGACTAAAGCAGCTAAAATCTTTCCTGTATGGATACAATGCGTAACATAAGGCTCTCCTGTTTTCCTAAATTGAGTTACATGTGCTTTGCTAGCAAATGCAATAGCTTTCTGCACCTGGAGAGCCAAACAAAGGATAATTATGAAGAATCTAGATAACAAATGTACTAGAAGCTCAGACAGAGAACCTTTATTTCTTTAAAGATTGGGTATCCTGTTACATCTACTCCTTCTAGTATTAGAGTATCTGCATCAAAGAATAGAATGAGGAAATTCGGCAGTGTAAAGACAAAAAAGAAAATACCATTACAAACAACAGGGTCTCATGCTTCATAAACAGATATCAAATTAATTTGTATTCTTTTCATGAGGATTGTTAGGTGCATAAATCCTAGCAACAAAGACAATTGCAGCCAGCATAAAGTAACCTGAAAATTTATTAGCTACTTTTTGAAACAAATGATGTGCAATGCTTGTTAATTTCATGTCATGTCAGGAACTCTAACAACGCTTCTAATTTTCAAGATTGTTACATCAAGTGTGCTAGAACCTAGCAGCACCATAGAACATCAAGATGTTTACGTCGGTAAATTCCAAAAGAGATACTAGAACATATTGCTGATGAAAGTGTGAAAACTAGTCCCAGGTTGCACAGTTTGTAATGCAATGATTTCATGCCCAACACAATTATCAGTTTTTTTTTACATCTTATGGTTGAGATATTCCAAATATAATCAATCCCCACTCAATAGAAGAAAAACTGTTAGGGGTTGGGGTGTGTGGGGGTGGGTGGGGGGGGGTGGTGTGCAGCGGTCTTTAAAGTTACAGTTAACTAAAACAAACCAGTGATATTTGTTAGAGCACATAATATATGTCCTTCCAAATGCTAATTTCTTAAATTCAAGTTTCTTTTGGAGTTTAGAAAAACGACAAATGAAAGGTTTCTCTTCTCCCACTGGTCTCACTCAATATCTCAGACTAGAGATAATCCAAAACAGAAAAACCAATTCATCTATTGAAATTTGAAACAATTGGTTCTAATAAAGGTTTTTAGGATGGTCCACGTCCATAGTCTCAAATACTCAAGCATGGCTATCCTTGACTCGGTACATGTTGAAGCTAGGATGGTCCACTCCCATGGTCTCGAACAAACAATTATGGTTGTCCTTGATGCCTATAATTAAGAGGGTGTGACTCACTTGAGTAACTAGTCATTTTGGCACAAAATATGCTCCCACATCAACATTGTATCAAGTCAAACTCATGCATCTAAGTCATGATGGCCATGAGGGGACATGCTGGACCTAGGATGTTCCAAAACAACAATCCCACAAGGACTGATGTAGTAGTCAATGGAGGATGCTGAAGCTAGGATTTTCCATTTTCATAGGTCCACATAGAAGAATGTAGCAGTTTAGTCTCTATAAGGATGTCCCTCTTCCAACTGACTATTTCTTTTGGATAAGAATGGATTTCACCCCACTTCAATATTGAAATTCTGGTCTAAGCATGGACTATAACAATATTGGTGTCTTGGGTTAGGGTGATAATATTAAAAAGCTTGATCAAAACAGAAATATCAATAAATGACTGTATACTGCTATGAAATTGTAGGTATAAAACCAATGCGTATCAATACTTTGTCATACTAATATGCACCATAGTATTGAGTCAACCAAATTAAACACTCTCAATCTTTGTCTGTTGATTTTCTACAGATCGTTCTTCTCCAATTTCAGTCCCATTCTTGTAAATACACGAATGGACATTTGAATTCTCAAGCTCAATGGCACTCCATAACCAATAGATTGGAACATCGAACTAGAGAGCAAGGAAGTAAGCCCATTTCCACAACCAAACCAAGATAAAAAAGAGTAACTAGGCAAACCAAAAGATAGGAGCAAGGGAACCACACCGGGTCGTTCTTCCACCCTCGGCCACAAGAAATCGACCTTGGTGGAGAGGCACGCACCGGAGGCGATGGCGACGGCCGTCACGGCTACCTGCGCGAGAGTGGACCCCACCGCCGCGTGCGCCGCCCCGGTACCGCCAGCGGCCTCGGCCGCAGCGGCGGCTGCTATCGCGTTTCCCGCGGCGAGGACGGACCCGATCGGGGGAGGAGAGGAAGCGATCCGAGCGGCGACATGGTCGAGGACGCAGCGGATTCGAGGGGCGGAGCCACGCAGCGCGGCCGGCAGGAGGGCGTGGCGGGAGTTCCGGAAGCGCATCATGGCGGGGCTGTTCCGCAGAGGACGGCCCAATCCGGCACTGGCCGACATCGTAGATCCAGATCTCTAGGGCTCGACGGTCGCCTCGCTCGCCCTCATCCGCATCTCCTTCGAGCCGCGATGACGAAGTCGGTCGGTGACGGTTGTTGAGTGTGTGGTGGGGAAGAAAGAGAGAGCGCGCAGAGTAACTAGTTTTCACTTTAGCACCCTGATATTTTCAGAATTCTTCTATTAATCTCCCAGCAGTATAATAATTTACATTGTATACTCTCAGAACTTTAAATCTGTAGCTTTAATTTTCCGTGAGAGGTAAAATGAAATAATTGAAAAGTGTATCCCGTAATATAAAGTAGTAATTTTGATACAGTGTGTAACTCATCCGTAAATACTTACGAGCAGCTCTATTATATACTATCTGATCTCTTAGGATTAAAGAATTGAACTATAGTATTCATTTGATCGGATAGTAAACAATGAAGATGTTCACGAGTGCTCACAGATGAATTGCTCATCAAATCAAAACTCTATAAAGTAGATGATTCGATATGATGGGTGATGTATGATGCTCCTGTGCACGTAATTGTACGTGACAACGAGGAATATATAGTAATTTTACTATAAAATCGTTAACTGTAATTTAATCAAAATCTAACCGTGATTAAATGACACCGATGTTCTTAAAACTTAAGGGCTAAACTATAATGCGGCCAATGGCTTAAGGTGAAAATTTTGATAAATTCGACAATCAACGACATAAGCACAGTCACACAATAAAATATTGCGCAATAAAGAAAATATCAATTTTTTTTTTTTGACTACTATTGAGATGGACGATCATCATAATTTATTCTATGTATTACAGGCAAAACCAATTAATAATCCAATAGTACAAATAATTTAAGAATTTTCACTTATTAAAATAAATTTGCCCTTG
>JBAMHZ010423051.1:0-11444 GCA_037177395.1 Alpinia galanga | reverse complement strand
ATCGCACTTACTTCTAATGGAATATACAGATTTATGCTACATCGAAGAGATCAACGGCGCATCAAGGGACTACTGCGACGAGACCAACCTCGAGTGGCCGTGCGTCGCCGGGAGGAACTACTACGGCCGCGGCCCCATCCAACTGTCCTGGAACTTCAACTACGGCCCCGCCGGCCGGGACATCGGCTTCGATGGCCTCGGCGCCCCGGAAACGGTGGCCAACGACGCCGTCATCTCCTTCAGGACTGCCCTGTGGTACTGGATGAACAACTGCCACTCCCTCATCATCTCCGGCCAAGGGTTCGGCGCCACCATCCACGCGATCACGGGCGCGTGCGACGGCAGCAATCCTGCAACGGTCAACGCTAGGGTCGGCTACTACAGGAATTACTGCAGTCAACTGGGCGTTGACGCCGGCAGCAATCTCACTTGTTGAGTTCTTAATCGATGATCATTGATAAATTTGGAACAGATTTACCACACATTAATAAAAAAGAATAAATGTGTTGGAATTCGATTTATTAATTGTCCAAAGTTCATAAAACTAGTAGACTATGTTGTTCTGCGTAAACAATTACAATATTTAAGGACTTAAAAAAGAATATATTTTGTATATACAATTTATAGATGAGTTTATGAAAATTAAAACTTCGAAATATAGTTAGTTCCATTATATTATTTTTCCCTTCTCATTTCTCTTCCAATTAAGCATTCCATTTATTAAAAAAAATTCAACAGATATAAAATAATATCAGTCTGAACCATATATTTGCTTTTTCTTCAGAAAAAACTATTTTATCCTCCATAATTTACTTTTTTTATTTAGCCTCCTATAAATATATATATTACCTTTTACCCTTTTGTAAAATATTTCTGATACCGAGGTTAGTTTTCTTAGATGCATGACTAATATATTCAATAAATTAATTAAGTTTAAACATGTATAGAATAAATAAAAAATTTATTGTATGGAAACCAAATTCCTTTTATTCAACATCTTGAGTTACCTCAAATACAAGATAGTGAAATGAAGGTAAAAATGTATATGTGAATGCTTTCTGAACATGAAATGTATACGGTGCAGTAACTTTATTTCTGGAAGAGTATGTAATTGGTTGCATTTGCACCTGTAGGAAACGATGATGAATGAAATCAGCTAAAGCTGTTAGAAACTTGACATCAGGGCTCAGGTTGCATCTTCTCGCATTCATCTCGGATCGATTGGAAAAGCACAGAAGAAAGGTATCTCTCGCCGAAGCTAGGAAACACAACCTAGCCAGTAAAACATACAGTTGTAGGATTTAGAATTCGATAGTAGAAGAGAAATGTCAAGAAGAATGCAGTGTGAAAAATCTGTCATTATAAGGAAAAGTAATTCAATTGTGTTCAGTGATGCGGATAAAATTAACCGCCATCGTCAATGGCTGTTGAGATACTGACATTTGCTTGCCTAGTCAAGTTGGTCGATTGGCAAAGTTTGGGAAATGGAAGCCGAATCCACTCGAAGGCCTTAGGCACATGGCATCTTGTGATTAGTTGGGCATTAGTTATGGGACCTATACAGAGGGTCAAGTACAAGTTGTAGGAGATTCGTGGACAAATTTGTTATACTAAATTGTGGGTTTAGGGATGAAAAGATGATGAAAAAAAATTCAAACTGAAACAGTATGAAGGGAAGAAAGATTAAATAATATAATTAGTAACATTGCGATAGGAAGAACACTTTTCAGCAACCAAGTTTATTGTATTAGGTAACTAATGACATACCGTGATAAGTTTTCGGGCATTTTCTGGCCTACTTGCAACCTTTATTGCAGCAGCTGCTGCAGCTCCAGAAGAAATACCAACCTGCAAAAGGATTGCAGGATTAAGAAGCGCTGACTAATGGATTTAGGAAATCCACACCTCACGTCAAAGCACAGTAATTACAGACTTGAACTTAAAGTTAGAAACATTAATGTACTACATTGAATGTTTCTGGTGCACAAACATCAAACAAATTTTATATATTTCTGTAAAAAATAAAATAGGAAATATTAAATTAATGAAACAGCCTCTTCATTAGGGATGCAGTAAGCTACACTATATTAACTAAGATAATGCTATATCTCATTTAATACTGATTGATGGAGCATGTCATGATTCATGAACGAAGAATGTAGGTTCATACGTCAGTTTCTCAAATTAAGTAAAATGTTGCCGTTTTCATTTCATTTAGAATTAAAATGAAATGGACAACCAGATTGATCATCCATGTTATTCCAACAATATAACAATTATCATGGACTCCACCATTATCATTGATTGGGTCCAATGGCATCAAACAACTGAAGATAAAAATGATG
The DNA here is from genome assembly GCA_037177395.1 of Alpinia galanga. Taxonomy (NCBI): domain Eukaryota; kingdom Viridiplantae; phylum Streptophyta; class Magnoliopsida; order Zingiberales; family Zingiberaceae; genus Alpinia; species Alpinia galanga. The sequence goes on along the minus strand of JBAMHZ010423051.1, from coordinate 9,099 downwards.
GTGCTATGTGAAGACAAGAGGAAGACAATTTTGATGTGGTAAGAATTCTCAATCATTATTGATTCTGAGTCTTGATGGGGCAAGGCATGTTCTTCATTGTTCCAACTTCATGGTTCACTTACGTGACAGTTTTTTTTACAAACCCTAAACTTACATTATCATTACAAAGGATTCTCTTTTTATTTTTATTTATGATGAATCTGATTTGATTTCTGATGGATTTAGTTTAGCGGTTAAGATATAACTTTGATGAAAAATTGCCTAAAATACAATTCATATCAAGGATTGAATAAAAAAGAATTATTAAAATTCTCTTAAACTATGATCCACATATATGTGATTTACATCTTAATTCATATGACATTGACATTTATGCTTCTGAAACAAATGACCTTCGCTTATGGTTTCCACTTCAGAATCATGTTTGTTTCATTACTGAATTAATGTCTAACAAGTGGTCCTCTACCATGAGATTGTAACGGTGTTAAAAAGGAAAGCTAGTGTGTTTCAAATATCTAGCAAAATTTCGTCTTTCCCATCTTTTATAAATGATGTCAATAAATGGTTGGAATTGAGCCTTGCTATTTTCGACGTTTCATAAAAGTTATAGCAGATAATTTATAATGGACTTTGTTGAGAAAATCTGTAACGGTCGACCTCCAATATCATCCCCGCAATATGATCTTAAAATTAAATCAAAACTAGTATCTTCTCTATTTCCTTTCCATCAAACATTCAAGCAACTTTGAAACAATACCATTTGAATCCAACCACATTTTCATAGAAGTGACTCTAATACGATGGATGAGTGACATATCATTAACTCTTTGATTGCAAAATATTGCATTAAGTGAATTTCAACATCAAGAATGCACCTCATCAAACATTGTTGATGAATTGGGTGGTCAATCAAGCCTTCATTACTAATTATTTAATGTCATGCATGTTGTAAAATATCATCAGGTCAATAAAGTGAGTCACATGGGCATCTAGATCATCTGCAGGAAAACTAGTAGTTATCCAACAATTTTTGAGATTAACACCATTATCCTATGTAGCTTGAACAATGTATCTATGCCCCCACGAAAAAGATCGGATAGCTAGCGCGATGGCAGACTTGTTACAATGAGGAAGGGTCGATCTCTGGGGATTGCAAAGTCTTTCAGGAACACTTGCCCTCCCGCTAAGCTAGCGTCCAATTGGACAAAACTCTCCATGATTTACCTCCCTTACGATGACTACGTGGCCAATTGGTAGGAACGCTTGAGGTGAGCATATCACCTTTTTTGCTACAATTGAACAATGTATCTATAGAAAATTTCTTGTATAACTTCCTTGATCAAACTATAAAAAATGCGTAACTTTCTTGATCACTCACCTGTATGAATGCTCGGCAAACAATTTAAATAATTTTTGGATAAAAATTTAAATTTTTATACTCGGTAATTTAAGTAGGTCAATTGAGTATAGAAATTTAAATTTTTATCGTAGAATTCAAATTTTAGAAGTAGAACAAGCTTTAAGTGGGATATATAATGGAAAAACTGTAGGACCAAATGATATTTCGATAAAGGTACGGAAGTGCCTAGGGAAACAAGGTATTGAATTATTTAAAAAATTATTTAACATGATATTAAAAATAAAAAAATGCCTAATTAATGGAGGGTAAGTACTCTAATTCCCTTATATAATAATAAGGAGGTGTACAAAATTATGCAAACTATAGGAGTATTAAATTAATGAGTCACACTATTAAACTTAAAAAAAAAATAATAGAAAAAAGATTAAGGAAGGATACCACGGTTACTGAAAATCAATTTGTGTTCATGCTTGGAAGGACGACAATAAAAAATATACATCTTTTCAAATAATTAATTGAAAATATCGGGAGCAAAAGCAAGACCTATATAAGGTATTCATTGACTTAGAAAAAACTTATGATAGAGTCACAAGAGAAATTATATGGAGAATTCTAGGAAAGAAATGTGTTAGTGTAACATATATTGAACTAATTAAGGATATATATGAAGAAATAACAATTAGAGTGAATACTTTAGGTGGATTAATTGAAACATTTCTAATAAAGGTAAGGTTACATCAAGGATCAACTCTAAATTTCTATCTTTTTACACTACTCATGGATAAACTCATTGGACACATTCAAGATATAGTACCGTGGTGCATTTTGTTTGCAGATGATATTGTTTTGGTAGATGAGACATGTAAAAGAGTAAATACTAAATTAGAATCTTGGTGGAAAACACTAGAAGTGAAAGATTTTAGGTTTAATATAATAAAAACAGAATATATGGAGTGTAAGTTTAATAATATTAGACGTAATGAGATAAGTATTAAGATAGGGGACAACGAGTTATCTAGAACTAAGAGCTTTAAGTATTTATGATCATTTTTGCAAGATGATAGAAAAATTGAGAGAGATATTTTACATAGAATATAAGTTAAATGGTTGAAATGGAGGAGAGTGTTGGGTGTTTTATATGATCTTAAAGGATCTCTAAAACTCAAAGGGAAGTTCTACAAAATGGCGATTAGAGCTGCTATGTTATATGAAGTTGAATGTTGGGCTACGACTCGAGCACATGAGCATAAGACGAGATTTGCAGAGATGAGAATGTTAAAATGGATGTGTGGACATACGAGAATGGACAGAATAAAAAATGAGAGCATTAGAGAGAAAGTCGGATTTGCATCTATTGAAGGAAAACTCTGAGAGATACGTTTAAGGTGGTACAAATATGTACTTAGACGACCAATAAATGCTCCAATTACGCGATGTAAAACTATGACAAATACACACATCAAACCTGGAAGAGGGAGACAAAAAAAACTTGGCTAGCAACAATAAAATAAAATAAAATTTATTTAAGTATAGATGATGATATAATAGGGAATAGAGCCTAGTGAAATAGAAGGATTCATATAGTCGACCCCACTTAGTAGAATAAGGTTTGATTATTGTGTTCCCATTCGAGAGAGAAGGTGGTTTTCTCTTTAGCCTTGAAAGATCTAATATGTGATTCTCCATACTATAGACTAAAGTATGCTTCCATTTTAAACATTCTTGATAATTCAACATAAGCAGGAGATCCTATTGTCTTGACGACATATTATTTGATTTATCCCAATAAATGGTATCAGAGCCATCTTGTGTTTGAGTTATTGAGAGAGTTTTGGAAAATAAAATATTCTTGATCATACACATGATTTGAAAATATAACTTTTCGTGAATTTGTACTTATATATGATCACATGCATGTATATGTTTTTATTGCTTTCTCACGAGAAAACTATAATTAGAATTGATTAATTCATGAATTTGGCAAATAATATGAATATATAGATAATATCCATATTTGAACAAAAATAATCATAGACATATTGCAATTAATGGCTAAATTCATGAATTAATCGATTCTAATTATAGTTTTCTTATGAGAAAGCAATAAAAACATATACATGCATGTGAAGGGGAGCCTTAAGACAATGGTAAAATTGTTGTCTTATGACATAAAGGTCATGAGTTCAAATCCTGGAAACATCTTGCAAAGTAGAGTAAGACTATATACAATAGACCTTTTTTTGGGGCCCTACATGGCGGAAGCTTCGTGCACCGGGTTCCTTTTTTTCAACACATGATTAAAAAATATAACTTTTTGTACTTATGTATGATCACATGCATGTATATATTTTTATTGTTTTCTCATGAGAAAACTACAATTAGAATCGATGAATTCATTAATTTAGGCATTAATTGTAATATGTCTATGATTATTTTTGTTCAAATATGGATATTGTCTATATATTCATATTATTTGCCTATTAACATGGAAAAATATCGAATTTGTTTTCTCATTCGTATTTTCCTTGGAATCATGATAAATATTATTTATTTGTTTGTTTTGAATAAATAAATAAATACATGGTGGGGATAATAAATCTACAATTTGTGGGAGTAGTGGATAAAGTGATAAGAATGACTTTATTGGGCAAGTGGGGACTTATTCGAATTTGACTAGTTCAAATTTTGAAATTTTAATAAGTGGCTAGATAAAGACTTAATTGGAATTGGTTTTAAATAGCGTATGGGCAAGTGGGAACGACCATTGCCATTGACTGTTGAGCAACATTGACTGGGCATTTACTAGGGTATTGACTAGGTGTTGATCACTATTGACATACATTGATCAATGTTTGATTAGCATTGACTAGCATTGATTTATGTTAACTAATGTTGATGGGGTGTTGACTAGTGTTAATTGATATTGACTTACATCGGCTGGTGTTGTCCGCTTATTGTTTTGCGATGTAATACTTTATAAGTGCGGATTAACTTTTGTTTAATATCTAATATTTTAAAATAAATTAAATTAAAATAATATGTTACTAAAGTAACCACTATAATGTAAATTTATTTATATATGAAATATATTGTTAAAGAAATCAAGTATATAAAATAATTGGCCCAAAGAAGTATTATTTTTATTAGGACCGATGATCTTACTAGAGGGGTGATAAATAGTGATTCGTGATTTGTCGTATGTCATGGTCATTTACAAAGAATTAATAGGTAGTGGAAATAAAAACATAAAACAAATAAACAACATAAGCACAACATCGTAATTTTTATATGGTTCAAAATCCTCAGCTCCTACTTTATGGCTTAGTCTTAGTGATAACACCACTATTCTTTCTCCTTGTCGGATATATTCTAGAGGTGGAGAAACCTTTTACAAGCAACACAAACAAGATGCAAAGATACAATAGAATATAAGAAAAATACAAATAAAATATTTTACAACGATGGATCTTTGCTTTGAGCACGTTTGGTTGTTTCATATTATCTCATGAGGTCTGAAAATGCAGTAACACTCCTTAAAACCCTTAAGAACTAACATGCAAAATCCTCTATAAAACCCTCCTTATAGGTTTCAAGTTGGGGTTGATTTTCACCTAATAGTTGACTATTTATCACTATAAATCGATTGTTCCACTGTAGATTCGACTGTTTTAGTTGTAGAACAATTCTTTTTAGCTCGAATTTGACCATACTATCAGTTGATTGTTGCCTGAACAATCAAATCTCGTAGTCGAATTTTGAATTTTCTGTTTGTTTGAATAGTGACATCAATTGAGTGCTTCACTTCAGTAGTCGACTAATGATGACCAATTGAGTTGAATAACCAAGTTTCAAACTCTCTGTTTGCTCAAACAGTAGCATTAGTCGATTGCTAATCTAGTAGTCAATTGATCACACCTAAAATCTTCACAAACTCCCTCAAATCATCCTCACTTATCTGGTTGACAACAACTTAATAGGATTTCTCCCTCTTAGCATTTGATCATCCTTGACCTACCAAGACTTCATTCGTCTAACATTCGATCAACCTTGACCTGTCAGGATTTCATCATTACCAAACATCAAGTCCTTATTGACCTGTTTGGAGTTCCCTTCATGTGTCAAGCATTCGGTTAATCTTAACCTGTCGGGATTTCACCATTCTCGAACATTTGATCCTTATTGATCTTTATGGACTTCCTGTTTTATGCCTAACATTTGGTCCTTTCCGACCTATTAGGGCTTCTATCCACGTGCTTAATATCCAGTCCTCTGTGGCCTATTGGACTTCCATTCATGTGCCTAACATCCGGTCTTCCATGAGTTGTTAGGACTTCTGTCACATACTAAGTGTTTGATCTCCATGATTCATTTGGATTTCACCCATCTTGTGCCAAGTATTTTTTCCTCCTTGACTCACTTGAACTTTACGTCTCATCTCGTGCCAAGTATCTGGTCCTCCATAACCCCCTCGGATTTCACTTCTCATCTTATGCTAAGTGTCAAGTCCTTCATGACCCACTTGAGCTTCTCATCTCGTGCCAAATATTCAATCCTTCTTGACTCATTTAGACTTCTTGCTCAACTATCAATCTTTTTCTCTAACAATGTCCCTCTTTTACTCGTTGTCTTGCTTAAGGATTAAGTTGAGTTTGGTCACCTTGACCAACATTTTTTCTTTTAAAACTATCACTCAATTATCAATACAAATTATTTAAACATCAAAACTCAACTCGAGCTTGGTTAACTTTGACTAGAGATCGATTGCACTAATAATTTTGACCAGATTATATACACATATGATAACAAATTCACGATAAATATTGTGATTAAGTTTATGTAAAATAGTCAGCCCAAAGGGTGACAATTTTGACCACATAATAAACACCAGGCAATAAACTCTTAACAAATCTTATGCTTAGATATATGCAAAATAGTTAGCCAGATCAAGCTTAATGTGTGATGGTAAATGTGTAATATCCTTCTTTTGTGTTATCAGTGTATGCAATATGTTGATCCAAAGAAAGGCATATCGTTGGTAGTACTCATTATTAACATTTACTATTATTTGAGTGTACCACTTACACATTGTTATGTTTGTCCAAAGACTAAATATCAATATTGTATTAGGTATCTCATTATAAGCTCATTTGCATGTGCATATATATTTATGGTTTATTTTATATATGCATGAATTTTAATTAATTGTGAACTCTTATTATGTTTATAGTGCAACATCTTCAATTTCTGTCAATTTTAACAACATTCCCGTGTTCCGTGGTACAAACTTTAAACAATGGAAAGAATATTCTTTGACCAAGACAAAGGGGTGCCTTTAAAAAGTGAGAGCGATCAAATTACATGAGTCTGAAACACTCCATTCTAGATACCATAAGAGGTGCAATTCGTGAGAAGAATAATGCCAAGAGTTTCCTTGACCATCTAGCAAACTGTCTCACAACAAACGAAAAGGTTGAGATGAGCACTATTCTAAATAAGTTCGTCTCAAGCGGTATAAATGAAAAAAAAACATAATAGAGTACATATTAGAAATGTCCAATCTTGTGATGTGACTAAAGGTATTCAAGTTAGAATTGTTGGAATACATTCTTATGCATTTAGACTTGATGTCTTTGTTTACACAATTCAATGTATTTAAAATAAGTTATAATATTCAAAAAGAAAAGTGGATTTAAATGAATTTATTGCTCAATGTGTGTAAGAGGAAGAGAGACTAAAACAAGCTAAGATTGAAAGTGCTCACTTGACATCTAATTATCATGACAATGACACTAACAGAAAAAGGAAAAGGACTACTAAAGGAAATGAAAATTGCAGTTGCTGAGACTTCACAGAATAGAGAGCATAGAGAGCAGCAAATACACGATAAGGTGACAACTTGTTTCTTTTGCAAAAAGACTAATCATGTGATGAAGGATTATCCTAAATACATCAATTGGAGTATAAAAAGAGATACACTTCTCAACTTTATTTGTTTAGAAGTTAATTTAGTCTTAGTGCATAATGATACTTCGTGGGATAGATATAGGTGTCACTATTCACATAAGTGTCACTATACATGATTATCTAAGGAGCCAGTTGTCTATTAATAGTGAAAAATATATGGGAAATAGCAATAAGGCGACCATGGAGACGATTGGTGTCTTTAGGATTAAATTAAGAACTGGGTTTATATTTGCATTAAGAAGATACTTTTATTGTACCATTATTTTAACTAAATTTGATTTTTATTTCATGTTTGAACAAATCAGATTATTATTATTTTTTTGGTAATGAGACTTTTAATACTTTTCAATAAACTTTATAAATTGGACATCAATAACTCAAATGACAATGAAAATATGCATGTTAAATAATTTTTAGCACTAAATGTAGATTAACTAATGATAATTTATTAATGTTATGGAATAAGCGTTTGGGTCACATTTCAAAACAGCAAATTGAAAGGCTTATGTTAGAAGGAATTCTTAATTCTCTTAATTGGTCAAACTTACAGATTTGCATCAATTGCATTAAGGGAAAACAAATAAATGTAAGAAAAATAGGTGTCAATAGGAGTAACGTCTTAGAATTGATATATACAAATATTTGTGGTCCATTCCCTATTATTTCATGGAATAGACAATAATATTTTATCACATTCATAGATGAGTATTCTCGTTATGGTTACTTATATTTGATTTGTAAAAAATCACAGTCCTTAGACATGTTAAAAAATTTCAAAATCGAAGTTGAGAATTAATTAGTCTAAAAAATTAAAGCTATCAAATCTTATCTTGGCAGGGAATACTATGGTAGATATGATGAATTAAGTGAATAACATCTAGGACTTTTTGCCACATATTTGATGGAATATGGTATTGTCCCTCAATACACCAAGACATGGACTCTTAGTTAAAATAGTATAGTTGAGAGATGAAATTGAACCCTCCGTAGCAAAAAGACAATTACATTCGCCTCCAGCGCCCCTCACCGCCTATCCCTCGGTGATGGTGATGAAATTGAACTCTAAAAGATATGATAAGGAGCATGATTAGTCATTTCTCTTTACTAGAATCACTTTAAGGTGAACCATCAAAACTGCAATATACCTCCTTAATCGAGTTCTAAGTAAAGTAGTAGCTAAAACCCCATATGAGATGTGGACAAACAAGAAATCTAGCATTAGACACTTGCATGTATGGGGATGTCCAATTGAGGCTAAACCATAAAGTCTAATGAGAGAAAATTGGACAAAAAAATAATAAACTGCTACTTTGTTGGATACTCAAAAAGGTCAATGGGATTTAAATTCTATGACCCTTTGAATGAATCCTTTTTTCAAACAAATAATGTCAAGTTCATCGAGGATGTTGAGTTTAGTGGGAATGACCAAATTAGGAAAGTCAATTTTCAAGAGGAATCTAATAATATTCCCATTGTTGCAACTGAATACATTTGGGCACCCACTCCTATCTTCATTCAAGTTGCAAATCTAGAGAACCAATAAGTTATTGGCACACCTGAATTGCCACCCATTCAAAAGGACCATTTACCTCAAGAGCTCATATGCAAGTGCCAATAAGGAGATCCGCAAGACAAAGAAGGAATGCAATTCAACTGATTATGTTGTGTTCATGGTATTAAATACCGACTCGTGCCGGGCGATACGGGCGGAATTTATCGTTCCGCCCGACGCTCAGCACGGTATGGTGGCCGCAGAGCCGCAGAGGCATCGCGCA
>JBAMHZ010423041.1:0-11444 GCA_037177395.1 Alpinia galanga | reverse complement strand
ATTATAATTTTACCAATTCCTTTGGCCTCTTAAATAAGATTAAATTCATGCACATCTCTTCTTATTACCCACTTAGCCATTTGGGCTAATGTCTGCTTTATTTGGCTTCCAGTTTTGCAGGCACCAACATCCTTTTGATATTTCAGTGATTTTGCGATACATAGAGTTGCTCAGAGATACCGACCTGCTGATTTTCTGGTTTGGTTTTTGTTTCGATGCATTTAGTTTTATGTCATCGATCTTCTGACTATATTATTTTATAGTCTTTGTAGAAAGCCTATTTTAATGAAAATATAGCTACATTATTTAATTCTTGAGTTCTTTATGCTTACTTGATTCTTAGATTTTCTTTATTCACACATTGTCACCGAGTAGGGTACCGAGAGGACACCCTCGGGGCGTGACAGTTATAGTTCCATCAATATGATTTCTGAAAAATATATGCCCTGCATTTTGCAACTAAGAACCATAATTAAATTTGAGAAGTCTCCAAAAACATGGATGAAAGAAAGATTCAAATACAAGTTTCATTTTCACTTGAGGAACCATAATTAAAAATTCTTGTTTTTCAAAAAAGAAAATCAAGAAGAGAGAATGAAAGAGAAAAAAAAAAACTAAGGAGTATGTGCCCAGGATACAGGATAGACACCAGAGAAAACTGATTTTACTGGAAATCATAAAATAAATTAGATACTCAAATGATCCTGGTTTGTTATAAGAATCAAATGCATGAACTACATTATATTTTCAACTTGGGTAATTAGACTTTTTTTTCCTTGTTCTATCAGATAGAACAAGGATCTACTTGTTTCAATAAAGCCTATCCATCAATTTTTTTAACAGTAACTGATGAAATTTTGACTGTTGTTTGAAATCTCATATGGTGTTGGGTGGCATGCATCAAATATATCATTTTAGTAAATTACTAAAACTTGATATTAATTAGCATGGGCATTCTCTCCCATGCCAATTATGTTGATGAATATTGTCTGCACAAACACTAGGTATGCATCATTTGACACTACTAACGTGGCTTCACTACTAATTTAACTTAATTTTTGTTTGACTTCCAGGATAAGGGAATCTATTGAGAATTTTATGCAAATGACATCTTCAACTAAATATGACTAGCTTTAAAATGCCAAAGTTATGACTGGGTTAGAGGAGATTTTATTGGGTTAAGTGGGCAGCAATGAGGGTGATGTGACTTTGACAGGTCTTTGATAGAGGGATGTGAGTCTCATGTCTCTTTGGCAAGCACATTAACCAACAGCAATAACTCCTGCCAGTGGATTGTTCTCCATGTCCTGTTCTTTCATCTTTTTATGTAAAACATTATATTTACGCACTTATACGTCTACTCTTTCAACATAGTAGGAACATGATATTAAGACACAATTTGCTAAAATTAAGAGGTTCATGTTTAGGGATATGGAGCATGCAATATAAGGTACTTATCTCTTGCAGAGCCTTAGCCACTTTGAAATCTTTATATACAATTAAAGATCTCTAGGCTAGTACAAACCATCTCCAAAACAATTGGAAAAAACAGAATTCTCAACATTTTTCATTTTGCATACAGATTGTAAAATACTTTGATACATGCTAAATATTACAAGCATAAAAGTTGAAAGTCACAGGAAACAATATTCTGGTTACATAACCAAAATATAGCATAAATATACACCCAAGTATCAAGGAAAAAGAAGCAAATTCGCATGCCCTTATATGCAACCAAATGATTATTTAGATGAATGCAACTGCAGAAGATTTAAGGATTCAACCAAACACTTATAGGCTTGAAACAGTATCTGCCTCCAAAACAAACAAAAAAGTTCATTAAATCTGGAAGCATGCCCTTTGATTGTTTCAAAATACGGCTCAATAGATATTTTATCCGGGTCGTTAACAACAACTTGAAGGCTATAGTTCGATAACTCCAAAAACAAGTACAGTGAAAACCAATGGTTAGGTGCCTTATCCAGATCCTATACCAAAGATCATAGACAGAGCATACGGTTTAACCATCCGAATGAATCGATGAATCATTGGCACAGATAGATCGGTTCCCAATCCAAGATGTTCTTATAAATCAAGCGAAGATAATGGGAGGATGCAAACCTCTCCTGGCCCGCGGTGTCCCAAATCTAAGCCTTGAAGATCTTGTAATCGACGCGAATAGTTCGTTCGGGTGTCGAACTCGACCCCGATAGTGGACTTGGACTCGAGGTTGAACTCGTTCCTGGTAAACCGCGAGATCAGGTTAGATTCCCCAACGCCAGAGTCCACGATCAGCACCGCCACCGTCGCTAACTGCACCACTAGCACCTACACCGCGAGTTCCTCAGCGGAGGAGATCTAACGCAGCATTACTCTCCGTCCTTTCGTCGTAATCAAGGAAAAGGAAAGGCCGGAATCAGTCATCATCGCCGCTGCCGTTAGGGCTCTCCGGCCTTTTCGTCGGAAGAGCGAGACGGTGAGGTGTGCGGGTAAGCGCCGGCTCTATTTTTCAATAAATAATAAAATTAAATCTTATCAAATTTAGGTGCATAATCTCTATTTATTAGGGAAATATCCATTTCGCTCCAATTCCTCTCTAAGTCTTTCAAAAAGAGCCCTTATAAAGTTCCCACCCATTTATGAAATAATAATGTTGTACTTTTGTTTAGTCCCTAGATTTAATTAAAAATGAATCCAATTAATTTATAATTGATAATTAGTGCATCTAATGTAGACTTCATAGTAGGTAAACAATATAGATTAAGTGAACTTCAATATAGATGGCCTCATCACGTGGGTAAAAATAGATATATTACATGAAAAATTATGCCTCTAGATAAATTCATTATTTATGAGTTTATTTATTTACTAAATCTTTTCAAAAAAATAAATTATATATCTTCGTATATAATATTATTCTAAGTTTATTGTTTGTCTAATATGAAAAATCTAGAACATAAAAGGTAATATTAATATTTTAATTGATCTACTTGATAAATTGGTTCTATGGTGTAGTGGTTAGCACTCTGGACTTTGAATCCAGCGACCTGGGTTCGAATCCCGGTAGGACCTCCTTTTTGTTTTACCTAAGAAAATAAACTCTTATTTAATAAGAATATATTTTTAAGGAGAATATAGAGTTCTTTCATAAAAATAGGCTTAAAAAGAGAGCTAAATAAAAAGATGGCAGATTTTAATAAGAAATCCCAATTGGGCAATTGCTCTTGTCCATTATTATCTTTTATCATTAAGATAAGGCACCCACTTCATCATTGTTTGTGTGGGCCCGACTTGGTTTGGTGGGTCCCTTCCGCTGCGCTACCAAACAAACCCTTCTCCATCACCCAGTTCTCGATCATGGCCTGCGCGCTTTTTCCCTGGTCCGCCGGCACAAGGTGGCCGGCTCCATGGACGACGGCGTGCGTCAAGCTCCCCCACCGCTTCACCTGCCCTGCGAGCTCCCCGTCCACCCTCCACACCTTCCGCTCCGCCTTCAGGAAGCTCTCCAGCCCCTCCCACTCCATCTCCCTCACCCACGCCTCCGTCGACAGCACGCCGTCCCTGAGGTCGTACAGCCCCTGGTACAGAAGCACGCGGCTCTCCCTCACCAGATCCTCCACCATCCACTTGACGCTCTTCATCACGTCCGCGTGCAGGGCCTCCCCGACCGTCTCGCCGCACTCCTCCCACGTCGCCTCCGGCGGCACACCCAGCGCCGCCTTCACCTCGGCCTTGTTCAGGAACAGATCCACCTGCCCCGTCTCGTAGGGCCGCTTCTTGGTCAGGTCGTAGAGCGTCGCGAGCCCCGTAGCGTTCTGGAGCCGATCCAGGACGATTCCACGCGCGTCCGCGGCCTCCGGCCACTGCTCCGCCGAGGCGAGCCGCACGGCCTCGGCCTGCAGCGCCTCGATCTCGGCCTTGGCCCGCTCGTCGATCAGGCCGGAGAAGAAGGCGGAGTCGGCATGGGTGGCGACCTGGGCGACCGGGTGCGTGAGGCCGTTGCCGATGGCGACGCCGCGGAGGTTGATGCCGCGGCGGGGCGGGGGGGCCGCGTTGTGGCGAAGGATGGCGTGGCCCAGGGCGGGGACGTACTTGCCGGCGTAGCTCTCGCCGGTCACGAAGAAGGGGCGGGAGAGGAAAGAGGGGTCGGAGGCGAGGAAGTGTAGGAGAGCGGATAGGAGCTGGGCGGCAACGGCGGACTGGTTCCTGGGGATGTCGGCCGGGGAAGGGGCGAAGCTGAAACCGGCGCCGAGGGGGTTGTCGATGAATAGGAGACCGAAACGGCGGTTCCAGGAGAAGGGGTTGGCGCGGAGAGACAACGACGAGGAAGAGGAAACGAGGAAAGGGCCGAGCTCGAAGAGATTCCCGAGCATGGAGGAGCAGCCAGGGCCGCCTTGGAGCCAGAGGAGGATCGGAGTGTCACTCTGCGGGGACAGAGGGCTCTGCGCTTCGTAGTATGCGAAGAAGAGCGCCGGCGCCGGCTTGGAGGACTTGGTGGGGGCGACGGGAAGGTAGCCGGACTTGGTGGGCCGGGCTTCTGGCGGAAAGAGAGACGTCAGGGTGGTAGAGACGGAGAAGGAGAAGAAGGAGAAGCAGAAAGCGGAGAAGAGGAGGAGAAGAGGGAGAGTTGACTCCATGCCCAACATTGGATCGGATCTGCCTGCCTAACGCAGAAGATCTGTGACAATAATCCATCATCAACATGACTGAAAGAGGGATAGAATCAGATTGACTTTGACTTTGACTTTGCCATCAGCGCTGTAACTGGATTCTAGACGCTAAAGTCAAACACTGTGATTCTGAAGCTTTCTTCCCTGCAGGGAGGGAAGTGCCTTCAGTTATAAATTGCTCCCTAGCAGAGCATCTAGACCAGTTGCCATGACCTGGAAGCTGAAAGAATTTTACTTCATTTATCTCCCTAAAAACCACTTCCTGTCATCTGAAACAGTAAAGAATAAGATACTGATTCAGTTCTTCCCCTGCTAAAGGCATTCGATTCTTGACATACAAACAACACTGGCATTGCATTGAAGGAGGACCACAGAGTTAAGAATGATGCCAAATGATGAGAATACAAAGCTGGAGATGTGGTAAATGATATGGATTCTTACTGTCACTCGGAATCTGTATCACAAGAACCACTTTTCAAAGGTGTTCCCTCCCATCCTTTCGGGTCCTTAATACTCTTGCTGCATCCACTTGCCACTGTCTGAGATCCTAATTCAGGGGAACTTAGTCGAGAGACAAATCTGAGATTGTGGCGATCAATCGAAAGATTCTAGCTCATTCGAGATCTACTATTTCGATCTTGAGTATAAATTTAGTTTTATTCTTCAACTGGTATCCATTGGAGAGTGGTGACCTATATCTCGGCCTTATAAATAGCAGTCGTATTACTCCGGCCAACTCCAACACCAACTGATCTGTTAAGTAGAGGCCATGGCATCGAGCTCGATCACCTCTTCCTCCTCGTCGTGGACCACCAGGCAGAACAAGATGTTCGAGAAGGCCCTGGCGGTGTACGACAAGGACACACCTGACCGTTGGCACAACGTAGCCCGTGCGGTCGGCGGGAAGACCGTCGACGAAGTGAAGCGCCACTACGAGCTGCTCGTGGAGGACATCCGCCTCATCGAGAAAGGCCACATGCCGCATGCTCATCGCCTTTCATCAGCAAGAAGGGGCACTTAAACCTTTTCTTATATTTCTTATATCCAAAACAAGATACGAAGGGCTTAGCAAAAACCATAAGCAACTCGATAGTTTTTCTTATTTTGTAGCAGGTTGAAGAATCAATGGAAGCTCGAAGCAGATGAAAGATCAACCAGGAAGAAGATCTTACTATGAGGATTATTGCAGTGCTTTCTCTATCTAATTCTAGGCATAACTGAACACTGTAAATCTCTGGTACTAAATATTTAAAATATGCAGGCTTGCTTCATGGTTTCCACTCGATGCACTATTTAAATTTATTATCGTGTTTAATCTCCAAGAAAGACAATGGATATTGTTTCAGAATATCCAGAAGAAATTCAACTGAAGAATTAAATTGAGTAATGAAGCAACTGAGCATTCAACAACCTATTTGTTGCTCTGCGAAGTTTTTAACAAATGATCATTCAAGTTCACAAACTTAATAACCGAATAATGAAAGTCTGGAGGTTGCTCATTCCTTTGCCTCTGCCTCTGCCTCTGCGGCTTGAACAACTGAAAGGAATTTCTTGAGGTGGCGATTGTAAACGCAGGGTCTCTCGACGTGAAGAAGATGCCCTGCTTTCTTTATGATTTCCAGTGAGGTATTTTCTCCCAGTTGCCTGCATTTTCATGAGCAATGAGTTGGGAATCTCTGAATTAGTGGCCATGATCTTGAGAAAAGATGACTGTGAACTTACTCCTTCATGTCCTTGGCAAGTTCTAGGTTGAATATGTTATCGTTCTCCCCCCATAGCAGGAGAATTCTCTGCATGGGTTTCATAGATTAGGATTCATGTTTTTTTTTTCTTTCTTTTTTTCTTGATTAGCTAGAACTGTGCCCGTTCAGTAATCTTTAGAATGTACCTGATCTAAAGAAGGAACCTTGGCGTCTTTATTGCTGATGAGCAAACCCTCGAGCAGCTCTGCTCTCTCCTTTCTGTTGCTAAACATCGCCTGCTCAAATCCACAGAAAATGCGTGTTCTTGGATTTTTTTTTTTCTTTCTTTCTTTTTTATAGAGAAGTGTTCGATGAAATGCCTAAGTACCTCGAGATAATCCTTGTAGAGGAAGTGCGGGAGCCAGAGTTTTTTGTGCATGGAAACAGAAAGCAAGGCCTTGAGCCCCTTGATGGACTCCGGCATGAGGAGCTCCAACGAGGAGGCAAAGCCGAGCTGGTCGAGGGTCGATTGGCGGATGGAGTCTATCATGGCGAAGACGGAGCCGGAGACGACGAGGGAGCGCACGAGGTCCGGGCGCAGCTCCGCCATCTTGAACGCCACCATCCCGCCGTAACTGAACCCCACGGCCGTGCAGCGGCGGACACCGAGCTCGTCGAGAGCAGCCGAAAGGCACCGCGCCTGGAACCCCGGGGACCGGTCGGCGGACGCAGTGGAGGAGCCGCCGAAGAAGAAGAGGTCGGGGATGTACAGGTCGAACCGGCTCACCAGCACCCCGAACTGGAACTGCCACGTTACGAGGCCTTCCGCCGCGAAGCCGTGCACCTGAAACGAAACCACGGATCACTTCCACTCTCCCAAATTGCACGCATCAAAATTCGATTTTTGACAATACCAGCACCACCGCCGGCTTCTCCTTCTCCTTCTCCTTCCTCCTCCTCTTCTTCGTCTTCTTCTTCTTCTCGTCTTCGTCGCCATGGCGGCCATTAACGGAGGCGGACTTATCTTCAGGCACAACGACCTCAGCCCTGCTGCTTCCGCGGCTGGCCTTGTGCCTAGGGACCCACATGGCCATGGTGGTGCCGGGCTCGATCTCGATGCTCTGCCGCCGGAGGCCGGCGTGGCGCACCAGCCAGTGGAGGAGCGGCTTCTGCGCCTCCACCCAGTTCACCATCTCAAATCCGATCCACTCGTTGCTCAATTGCGACTCCTTTCACCTCTTCATCTTCTACAAACAATGCCAACTCCCTGCAGCAGAGCAGAGGTGTTCCTCTATATATATAAACGACGGAGAAGAAGATGGACGATGGCGGAAAGATTTGATGGTCGATGAGTAGTTCTTAGTTGTTGGTCGGACTGTCGGGCTATCGAATTTTGAAGTCAAATTTTCTGTCAATTTTGGGTAATTTTTTTTTGCAAAGTCAAATGCTTAGAGTTAAATTCTATCGATAAACCAGCAGAAAATAACCATTAATTATTTCAAAAAAAATTTTAAACTCAGATTTGAAGTTTCACCAATGGGCTCATGTGAGAGTTCGATCAACTACCTCAACTACTAAAACCAAACACGCGATCAGATTCGTTGGGAAAGTTGTTGGATTTCAGCCTCCAAATCCTACCAATATATTTAACTTATATTTCAATATATATTCTATTTGCATGGTTTATGACTCATCGATGATCTTCGATCTTAAAGATAAAGATCATTAGGTTGGACTTAAATCCAGTTTAGCTTAGACCTATTTTAGCTTGCGAATAAGTTTCACTTAGATTAATCTGAAAAAAACAGAGCAGTGCATCCTATTTCATTGTTCCATTCCAAGCATTCATTTCGAGATCAGCAAATGGTTTCTTGAAAGAGAGAGGTTTATATCTTCAAAAACACATTTAATTATTGATCTTTGAACGTATTTATGCCATTAGAATTCCTTTTTGTTTTCTTCTTCACATTTTTAGTATTTATTTTATTGCGGTTGCACCTAAAGATGAACACTCAATTTGAGACGGCACAACTTATAGCAATTTTTTACTAGTTTCCTTGTTAGTTCTCGTGCGCTCCCTGCAATCCAACCGATTCCTCGTCTGGTTTGACTCCAGCTAGGCTTCTTCTCTGCAATGCACCGAGTAGTTTGTGTTCTTTTCGATAATTTTTTTTTGTTTTGTTTTGTACGATGATACGAGTTCAGCATTTTTTAATTTGTACTCGGGAGGAATAATGAAAAAGCGCGATTTCTGAGACAAACGAGATCGAATAGATCAATCACTGGCAAACAAGTTAACGAACAAATCAATCAAAACTCTTAATTTCACAGCTACAATTTACATGAACACGAAGGCTACTGATTTCTAGATTTATTGAGTCAAAGAAAAGCCAGCGGTTAACAATGGCGGAAGCCTAATTGACGGCGGGAAGAGAGAACCTGCACAGAGGGCACAGATTGCTTCGCTTGAGCCATTCGTCGAGGCAGGCAGAGTGGAAGCCATGGCCGCACGGCATCACCGTCAGCATCGAGGTCGTATCGAAATCGTCGATGCAAACGGCGCAGGAGGTTTCTCGGCAGCCGCCGTTGCGCTCCCCAAAGACAAATCTTTCGAGTCGCCGCACCGCCGAGGCTGACGCCGGTCTGTTCCCGACATCCACTACGGTGTCTTCGCCGCCCCAAACCTCTTCGTCCGGCATAAGAACCAGGACTCCGCCATCGAGTTGGATCGTCGAGTTCGCGGGGAGGTACGCTCGAACCAGATTATCGTACGGAACAGCGACTGCGTCAGGGAGATGAGGTCGTGGGGGAGGATTGTAAGGGCCGGCGGCAGGGGTGGCGTGGGGGATTTGGACCAAAACGGAGAGGGACAAGAGGCCGCCGCCGCCGCCGCCGCCGCCGCCGCCGCCTTGCAACAAGAAGCTTTGGAGCGCGCCATGACTGTAGTCGCAGAAGGCGCGGACGAGAAAGCGGAGGTCCTGAGGGTGGAGGACGTTGCCGGCGACGCGGAGGATCATGCGTTTCGCCTGGCGCACCCATGAAGCTTCGTGCAGCATGCTGGAGAAGGGCGGCGTGAAGCAAAAGTCGGCGTCGTCGCCGGCAGCGGCAGGCGGTCGAGGAGCCATCGAGATGCAGCTGAAGTGCACCGACAAGAGCGGCGCCGCTGCCACGGCGAGCTGCATGCCAGCTCCCAGGCGAACAACGACACCCGACGGCGAGAACAGAATCCTCTCCATCGAAGCAACGAGCAATGAGACCAAGAGAATGAAAGCCCTTCTATTTATAGATAAAATAAACGAATTCCTAACTGGAGTTGGATTCGTGAAATTCGGCTGGAGATCAATCTAATAATTGATTGAAAATTTTGTTTTTTTTTTAAGGAAACTAATTCCTAATGGGAATGGATTGGAATTTGATTTAAGACACAAGAAACGCGAGAGAAAAAATCGAAACGGTAAAATTTTTGCCATCTTCGTCGCCGTGTTCCTCAGCGACGCTCGCCTATCGATCACTGCAAGACCGGTTAGGATTGTTCTCAGGAAAGAAAAGAGTACACATCGTAAGTACACCTCCTTCCTGAATTCATCAGCCGGAAAAGCTTCCGATTCGACAGCTCCGACGCTGGCGGGCCGGCCGTGTGCGTCTCGCCAGAGAGGCTGATCGGAACGCCGAGTCGCCTCTCCAATTCCTCCATTTCTTCGACGCTTTGAACGATATGGTCGTAGCAGATATACCGCCCGCTGGCGGCTGCTTCGTAGACTGATACGTGCGCATCAGCTACTGTTTCCAGGTCGACCGTCGCGAGTAATCCTTCTGCGAACATCTCTTGACATCCTGTTGATTCAACATAAGCAGATGCGGAGAGCGAGTGTTTAATAATGTTTGAATATCATCTTTTTCTGAATCAGATTGGTTAAAGAATGATCGGTGGAACTGACTTTTGAGGTACGCAATGGATCCGGTTGAGTTGCGCCGGTGGAATTCCGGGCCGGTGACGAGCGCCGGGCACACAGTTACTAGATAAAGGTTGCTCCCTCGAGCAGCTTCCCAAGCTGCCCTCTCGGCCATCGTCTTCCCCAGCGCGAACCAAAGCTGCGATTCAGCGATTTTGTTTTTCTCAAACAACTAAATTTGAGTTGCTTCTTTTTGATTTTCCGCTGCCAAACCGATGGAATGATTGAATCTTGGTAGTCAAAATGCTACCTTTTTCTCCCGGCAGAGGCTCTCGTCACTCCAGCAACGCTCGTCGACGACGGAAGGACCTCGCCGGCCGTCACTCTGCCGCCATGTACAAGCCAGAAGAGAGGAGGTAAAGACGCATTTCCTCACGGACTCTGTTCTAATGCAGGCTTTGATCACTTGCTCCACTGCTCGTACCTCCATGTTAACCATTTGTTTCTGCAAAACAATTTTTTTTTCTTCAGTAATTCGAACGTAAAAGTCTCAGTTAGTCCAATTTGTTCTTATTCTAGCATCAAGGAATTTACAGAGTAACCAGAGAGGCCGCCGGGATCCAGTGACGAGGAGGTGTGGAAGACGCCGGCGCAGCCGTCGAAAGCCTGGCACAAGCTTTCCACGTCCATAACTCCGGCCATCACTGGGCGTAGGCCGGTGTGCTGGATTGCATCCGTCATGCTGAGCTTATCCATCTCCTCTGAGAAAATTAAATACCGAGTCAGATCACGTGGTTCTCGTCAGAATTGTCGTCATGTACTGTGATACTAGAAAGATCGAAACAACGAACACAGAAACGAAAAGGGAAAATAAATGATTTTATAAAGAACATATCGAAAACCAGTGGAAAAAAAAATGACACCTTTCTTTCAACGATGAGAAAACCTAGAACGGAGTGAGAATCGGACACAAGTTACGGCAAACAGAAATTAAACGTACCTTGGCTCTCGACGATAAGGCGAACGGAGAATCCCTGGCGGAGGAGGCGTTGGACGATGGCGGAGCTGACAAAGGAGACGCCGCCGGTTACGCACACCTCGCGCCACTCTTCCGCCGCTCCGCCATCACTCTTCCGCCGGAAGCCATCAGGCCCCGGCTTCATCACGTTGCCCACGGCGCTTCCAGTTCGACGCGTTAC
>JBAMHZ010423012.1:0-11449 GCA_037177395.1 Alpinia galanga | reverse complement strand
CTATCGGAATATCATCTAGTTCAATGATTTTTTCATTTTACATCTCATTTAAAGCTTGTTCTCCTTCTGAAATTTGAATTCTACGATAAAAATTTAAATTTCTATACTCAGTTGACCTACTTAAATTATGCAAGTTAAGTTCATCACCCAAACCTTCTTTAAAAAGTTGATGGAAATATCTCTTCCATCGCTCTTTTATTTCTTTATCATTTACTAGTATTCTTTTGCATTCATTTTTAATACATCTTATTTGGATAAGATCTTTTGTCTTCCTTTCTCTTACTTTAGCTATTCTATAAATGTCCCTTTCCCTTTTTTTTGTATCTAATTTTTGATATAACAATTCAAAAGTTTCATTTTTAGCTTCATTTACTGTTTTCTTAACCTCTTTCTCAACTATTATATTTTTTTTAAGTTTTCTTCGTCCTTACAAATATATACTTCCTTATAGGCTCTTCATTTTTTCTTCACTTTCTCCTATACTTTTTTATTCCACTACCAAGATTCTTTACGTGGTGGTGCGTGCTCCTTCGACTCACCGAGTACACTCTTACCTACTATTTTTAACTTTGATGTCATATTATCCCATGTCATATTTGGGTCACCGTATATTTACCTAATACTTGTTTTCCTACCTTTTCTTTAAATATATTTTGTTTCTCATCCTTTAACTTCCCCTACTTAATTCTAGGGGTCATATATCTTTTCTTTCTATTAATACAATACTTATGGCGTATATTCAAAAACTAGCTACTAACCTATATTGGGTAGTTAAGCTTTCTCCATGGATAACCTTGCAATCTTTATAAATTTTTCTATCCCTCTTTCTAACCGTAATAAAGTCAATTTGTGATTTATTATTTCTACTTTTAAACGTGACTAAGTGTTGTTCTCTTTTCTTAAAAAACGTATTAGTTAATAAAGATCATATGCTATCCCAAAATCTAATATAGTTTTACCTTCTTCATTTATTTTCCAAACTCATAACCCCATGCATTCTCTCATATTCCTTATTTTTTACTTCAACATGTCCATTTATATCACCTCGTATGAAAATCATTTCATTTGATGGAATATTTTGTAATATTTCATCTAGATTGTTCTAAAATCTTAATTTAGTATCTTCATTCAATCCTAGTTGAGGTGCATATACACTAATTACATTTATAGTTTCTTTCTCCACTACTATCTTGGTGTTATTATTCTATTCCCCTTTCTAATAACGCCTACAACTTCATCCCTTAACGGACTATCTACAATAATACCCACTCCATTATTTGTTTTACTCTTTCCTGTATACCATAATTTAAAACCCAAATTTTCTATTATTTTTGCCTTCTCATCTATCCATTTTGTCTCTTATACACACAAAATATTAATTCTTCTTTTAAGCATCGTATCGACTACCTCCATTGCTTTACCTGCGAGGGTTCCTATATTCCATATTTCAAATCTTAGACTATTAATTTTTCTATAATATTTGTTCTTATCCAACCTATGGTACAAGAACTCTTACTTATTTAACACTACACCCAAGTTTTCATAGAGATGTAGCGATCCTTGCCGAGACGTTACAGTCCGATTCTGCAACGCAAACTCTTGTATATTTATCACTACATCTAAGTTCTAGAGATGTAGCGGTCCTTACTGAGGAGTTACAGTTGGACCCTGCAACGTGTTCCTTCCGGGAAACAACCTAGTATTAGCACAATAATTTAGTAGATCCATTCGTTAAACATTTGTCTTAGTTTAACGCTGGCTCACAACCTAACACAACCCTCCTCTTTTATCCGGGCTTGGGACCGGCCAGATTAAGAAACTATATTAAAGAAAATTATGAATCATTATACTTTACCACAGAGATAGTGAAACTATCATTTAGAACATCCTAACAAGTGCATCAAGTCTTTTTTATCATATTGACATGCAAGATATTCTAGAATAAGATTCCGACAAGTGTAAGACAAATTGATGCACTTATAATAACAGATGCAAGTGAGTAGTGAAAAAGCATCAATGTGCAATTCAAATTGACAGATAAGAAGACAAATCAAGTCATTAAATTGCTAATTTTTTGTTGTAGCAAACAGACACCAAAGTTTCCTAATTTCTAAATCTTTTGCTCATTTTTGAGATTTCCTGACCCATTTTATTGATGATCAACTCACTAGGAAAGCACAGAACTGGACAAAACACAGAAAACTGAAGATAGAACGCATTATCAAATACAAGAAAATAGGCAATCTCATAAAAAAAATTAGAATGCCACTTATAAACATATAGATGTTTAACGATGTAGACTTCCTTCTTGCTCTGCTTGCTTCAGCAGATTTAGCACAAAAAGGCAAAAAGGTTTTGATATTAATTATATATTAGTTATATATTAGGCTTTGGAAAACCTGAGGCTCTATTGAAAACCTGAGGCTCTATTGATATTAATTATATATTAGGCTGACTAGTACAACAATACCCTTCATAATTCAATTCACAAAATATACAAGCAGAACTGCAAAAGAAATTGTCAGACCTGTCGTTCAACAGTAAGTGGTGTATATCCTGTCATCAGAAAATGGCATCTTGGAGTTGGAATCAAGGATGCAAGAAGGCCAACTAAATCATTGTTCATGTATCCTGGGTACCGCAGAGTAGTTGTGCTAGCAGACATGACTGTGGAGACCAAAGAATTTGTTTGAGCAAAGGTAGGATTCATTAGGTGAAGGCGCTCCACAGCAATCCTATTCAATGCCGTGTTATCGAGAACAACGACACAATCAGCATTCAATGTCAACCTTTTCAAAGTCAGAAGTGAATTGTAGGGTTGGACAACCACATCACTGGTTTCCATTTGGTTAGGGAATACACTATATGTCTGGACAAGTTTTTTGCTGTAGCGATCATTCAGAGTCTCCAAGAGATACGAACCCATACCTGCACTACATGCAAATCACACAAAAGGAAGAAAACAAATGTTAGCAAGATGCAATTGTGCATTAAGATAGTTACTACATGACAAGCTACAAATATACTGACAATGATTCTACCACTTAATGCCATAATAAGATGTATATTATTCCTTGCACACATGTGATGGGAAATATGCAGCAATTATTGACAAGAAATGGCAACAATATAGCTTTCAAGAAGAAATATAATTTTGTTTTATTTTAGTTGACATGATAAAAGGCAATAGTTCCTATAATAAAACCTATCAAACTCAAGAAGCCTTGTTATACTAAAACCATATCTCAGCTTCACATCCATCATTCTTATACAATATGAGAAGGAAAAAAAACAGTAAAGCCTTACAAACAGGAGAAGTAGAATGGTGGAGCTAATTATCTAACTTGCAGTTTGGAAAACAATTTTGCATCATTCACAGGAACTTGCAGTTTGGAAAACTTTTCCTTAGTATAGTAACTATGAAGCTATAGTTAATGCCTAAATGGATAATAGATTAGCAATTCCCACACATTATTTAAATGATCACTATATGTTATTGCACATGCATTTGTAGTTCCTCATTGCATCACATATGATTGCATACAAATATATAGTTATATATTGCTTTAGTATTCAATTGATTTACCCATTTAGAGATAATTTTGATGTCCACTCCAAATTGACAACGAGATGATGGTTTAAATTTATCTTATTTAATCTAAGTATAAAGAATTGATAAATGAAAAGCAAAGAGATTCCTTAGCTAAAAAATAGTGATAATCTAAAGAAATGATTGATTCATGGTTAAAAATTGAAACAAAATGAGATCATACAAAGGCTGAACTTGCATGAGACTTAGTTGCAAAACCTTCAAGAGCTAATGGATTATTCAACCATGAAGCTTGCTTTGAGTTCACTTGTAATTTAAAATCACAATTTGGCTCATACAGCAAGTGTGAGAAATGATGATGGCAAGGAATTCAAAGATGACTGTCTGCTTAAATAGATAAATATAAAATAAACAAAATGCACATCGATCACTTGGGTCTACTAGATGTACTAAACTTCAGCTTTCTCAACTATTCATTAATCATTGGATTGTAAGCTATTTTTTAATGGATTGTTTATTTTGATTACTTTTTTCATAATTATTTGAATTTTTTATAAATAATTTGGATTTTTTTTAACTATAGTTAACCCTTGATGTAAAACATAGTTACAGGAAAACCATTTGTCATACTCCTAGTAATTCAAACACCAATAACTACATTATAAAATGTATTAATATCCACAACAAACAACTGTTAAATTAAAAGTGCTTCTCGAGCAATTATTTGAATGTAAAAAGGCTTTTTTTTGGTTTTTGGATAAGAAAAGCAATAATTTAAAGAGTTCAATAAGTTGTGACCTGCATTTCACATGCAACCACTTTAGAGTTAATCAAAACTCCTCAGATACATATCCCAAAATGGAAAAAGGAGTCTAGGCAAAAATAATCTATAACTTATTCAAAGTGAATACAAGGCAAGTGGAGCAAAATGTAACTTTTAAAAATATTTGAGGCTTTGAAGTTTATGCTAAGTTGCAGTCGTGAAACTACACTTATCATGTAATTTCAAGTTGCATTCATATAGAACTTGCTCTATGAAGGAAGGAAAAGATATTTTAAGAATAAAAAACAAGGGATAAATTAATTCTGTATTACTTTAAAAAAAGAAAAATTAGCAGTGTCCTAATTTTAGAGACGTGTGATATTGTTCACGTTTTCCCTTGATAAACAAATTTCTTTACACAATTATAATTTGATTCCACGTCAACAGAAAAAACTAGAAAATATCTCCATGCTTGACCAATAACCTTCTCGGTAATTATCATTCAAAAAAGCATTCTCAAGTTAGAATAAATCATCGATGATTTGATCTCAGATTATACTGCATTCTTATCCAGTGAAATTATTTGTGTGTGTGATTGTGTAATTAGCTGAAAAAGGCCAAGAAATGCAACAATGGTAAGCATATAAATACAAGCTTTTTAACTGGTCCCATGTAAACCAGGAAGAAGATAAACATTGGCACATAAACTATTAAAAACAATTCAACAACAGTGTTAGTTTAATATGCATGACAGATGCAGGACTTCAGAATACAATACTATGATAGAGTCAAAAAAGATGCTCACTATTATTGCTCATATACAAAATTCAAAAGACAATTCAGAATTGACAAGAAAAAAATCTGTTAACTTACATCACGATGAATTATCAACAACATTTATATCTAATTAGAGACACCAAAGTGATGAAAGAGAAACCCAATACCTGAGCCTGTTCCTCCAGCAATTGAGTGGCATAATACAAAACCTTCAAGACTATCACTTCCATCAGCTTCTCTGTCAACCATATCCATGATGTCATCGACAACTTGCTCACCCTGGAAAGGCCAAGTTACAGAAAATCAAGGTTAAGTCACATCAATTAATGGTATGAGCTTTAAAAATAATACAAATAAATAGCTAAGTCACAGCCACATGCCAATAAATCGTGTTAAATTTTATGCCAAGAATGTTTAGTTACAACCCCATCCATGACAGATTAACCATGGCATGGCTAGTCACAAGCCTAATAAAGGAGGAGGGTTGCGTAAGGTTGTCAGCCAACGTTAAACAAATATTCAATGAATAAATCCATCAAACTATTGTGTTAATGCTAGATTGTTCTCTGGAAGGAATGTATTGCAGGGTCCGACTGTAATATCTCGGCAAGGACCGCTACATATCTGGAACTCGAGTGTAGTGATAAATATAAAAGAGTTCACTTTACAGGATCCGAGTGTAACGTATCAACAAGGACTGCTACATCTCTATGATAACTTGAGTGTATGGTTAAATAGGTAAGAGTTCTTACACCATAAGTTAGGTAAAAACAAATGTTATAGAAAAATTAATAGTCTAAGATTTAGAACATGGAACATAGAAACCCTAGTAAAGTAATATAAGTAGTAAATACGATGATTAGGAAAAGAATTAGTATTTTATGTGTACAAGCGACAAAATGAATAGGCGAAAAGGCAAAGATGATAGAGAACTCAGATTTTAAGTTATGGTACACAAGAAATGAAGTAAATATTATTGTAAATAGTTCGTTAAAGGATAAAATTGCATGAGCAGTTAGAAAGAGGAATATAATTATAACTCTCAAGATAGTAATGGAGAAAGAAACTATAAACATAATTAGCGTATATGCACCTCAAACAGGATCAAATAAAAAATTCCAAATCTATATTTTAGGACGACTTAGATGAAGTATTATAAAATATTCCGTCAAATAAAATGATTTTAATATGAGACAATCTAAACGAGCATGTCAGAGTGAAAAATGAAGAATAGGAGAGAATGCATAAGAGTTATGGGTTTAGAACAAAAAATGAAAAAGACAAAACTATATTGGATTTTGCGATGGCATATGACCTTATACTAGCTAATACGTTTTATAAGAAAAGAGAAGAACACTTGGTCACTTTCGAAAGTGAGAAAAATAAATCGTAAATTGACTTTCTTATGATTAGGAAGAAGGTTAGAAAGATTTGTAAAGATTGCGAAGTCATCCCCGGAGAAAACTTACTACTTAACATAGGTTAGTAGTGTTGAGTATAAGCCTCAAGCATAGTATTAATAGAAGGAAAATATATACAATTCCTATAATTAAGTGGTGCAAGTTAAAGGATAGGAAACATGATATATTTAAGGAAAAGATAGAAACATAAGTATTAGGTGAAATATACAGTGATCCTAATATGACATGAGATAAGATGATATCAAAATTAAAATAGTAGCCAAGAGTGTACTCGGTGAGTCAAAGGGACATACACCACCAAGTAAGGAATTTTGGTAGTGAAATGGAAAAGTACAAAAGAAAGTGAAAAACGAACAACGTATAAGAAATTATATATTTTTAAGAAGAAAAACTTAAAAAAATAACAATAGTCAAGAAAGAGGCTAAAAAAGAGTGAATAAAGCTAAGAATGAAATTTTTGAACAGTTACATCAAAAATTAAATACAAAAAAAAGGGAAAGATATTTATAACATAACTAAAGTAAGAAAAAGGAAAACAAAAGATCTAATCTAAATAAGATGTATTAAAGATGAATGCAATAGAGTACAAAAACGTTTTAATAAAAGTTTAAGTGATCAACTTAACTTAAGTAACTTAAGTAAGTCAAATGAGTAAATTTTTATCGCAGAATTCAAATTTCAAAAGTAGAACAAGCTTTAAATAGAATGCAAAATAGAAAGTCATTAGACCAAAATATATTCTGATAGAGATATAGAAGTACCTAGGAAAACAAGTTATTGATTAACTTATAAAATTATTTAACATGATATTGAAAATAAAAAAATGTCATATCAATGAAGGATAAATACTCTAATTTCCTTTTATAAGAATAAGAAAGACATATAAACTTATACAAACTGTAGGGGTATTAAACTAATGAATCATACCATGAAATTTTGAGAAAGAGTAATAGAAAAAAGACCAACGAAGGAGACCACGGTTTTAGAAAATTAATTTAGGTTCATACTTGAAAGGTCGACAATAAAAGCTATATATATTTTCAGGCAACTAATTGAAAAGCATTAAGAGCAAAAACAAGATGTACACATGGTATTCATTGACTTAGAAAACGATTATGATAAAGTCCCAAGAGAAATTATATGAAGAATTCTAAAAAAGAGAAGTGTTAACGTAACATATATTGAACTAATTAAGGATATGTATGAGGAAGTACCAACTATAGTAAAGACTTCAAGCAGATTAACTGAAGTATTTCTAATAAAAATAAGGTTACATCAAGAATCAACTATAAATCTCTTTTTTGCACTAATCATGGGCAAACTCATTGGACACATTCAAGACACAGTACCATGATATATGTTATTTGTAGATGATATTATTTTGATAGATGAGACACGTGAAGGAGTAAATGCTAAATTAGAATTTTGATGAGAAACACTAGACGTGAAAGATTTTAAGTTTAGTAGAGTAAAAACATAATATATGAAATTTAAATTTAATAATATTAGACGTAATGAACAAGTATTAAGATAAGAGATGACGAATTATCCAGAACTAAAAGATTTAAGTATTTAAGATCTTTTTTATAAGACGATAGAGGAATTGAGAGAGACGTCTTACATAAAATACAAGCAAGATGGTTGAGATAGAGGAGAGCGTTGAGTGTTTTATGTGATCGTAAAGTATTTCTAAAACTTAAAGAAAAGTTCTACAAAACGATGGTTAGACTTGCTATGTTATATGACGCTGAATGTTGGATTATGACCCAAGCATATGAGTAGACGATTAGAGTTGTAGAGATGAGGATGTTAAAACGGATATGTGGAGATACAAGTATGAACAGAATAAAAAATGAGAGCATTAGAGAGAAAGTCGGAGTTACATTTATTGAGAAAAAACTCTAAGAGATATGTTTAAGGTGGTACGAACAAGTACTTAAACAACCAATAAATACTCTAGTTAGGCGATGTGAAACTATGATAAATACGCACATCAAGTGAGGAAGAGGAAGATCAAAAAAGACTTAGTTAACAACAATAAAATAAGATAAGTATAAACGATAATATAGTAGGGGATAGAACCCAATGACATAAAAAGATCTATACAGCCGACCCCATCTAGTGGGATAAGGCTTAATTGTTGTTGTTGTTATTATTGTAATGTTTAGCTATGGGAAAAGACCCAATCAAGGAAAGAAGTAAATAAACAGCCTCCTTAGTTGAAAGTAGTAAAGTAATGTTCTTTGTGGAAAAGAGGATAATTAAATATATACAAAGACACCAACATTATACCTAATAGTAGCACTTACTCTAAGTAGCTGTTAGGAAGCTGACATTCTACACATTTATATTGTTAACACTCTCATTTTACATGTTAATAAGAAATCGATCAGATTTGAGTGGCCCAAGCCAACATGTGAACTGATGGGATAGATATTACTGACACACAAACAATTATATCTTTATATAAGACACAAACATAATTCTGAATGGCTACACTATCATGGTTGGACTAAACTAACTCTAATAATCATACAGCAAATGCAGGAACCGTTTTCACTATGGTGTCAAGGTAGGTAAGAGAGGATTCTTAAAAGGAATTTCTAAACTAAAAGGTTGCACCACCGTGTAAAAATAGATGGTTAAGAAAGTAGGCAGTTACATCACCAAAGAGTCAACAGTCTCGAATATGTTTCTAAAAAGTGAATATATTTTTTGGTCAAAATCCTCAAAACATGAAAATTATATTCTTTGATAATTAAAAGTGTTAATTTCTTTATGCAGAGCTATTGATAAATAAACAAGACACACTGCTGGCCTTATATAAGTTAAAGGTTACAATTAAGTATCCACCTCCATTATATCTGATTCAATAAGGAAAGGAATGTGAATTAAAAAAATAAAGCATAACATACTTGATGGTAGCCACTAGCCCAGTTGTTTCCAGCTCCACCACCATGGTCTGAGAGAAAAATGTTTTCGTGGTTGTAAAGATTTCTGTATTCACTATTTTGGATGCCATTAATTACTCTTGGTTCCAAGTCCATCAGAAGAGCTCTCGGTATATAGTGTTGATCGTCAGCTTGATAGAAGAACACATCCTTCCTGTCACCACCCTGTGGCAAGTAATAGAATAGACATTTGTGTTCAAGGTGCTATATGCCTCATAGCAAACAGTAAAAAACTTCATAACTCCAATAGGGTTAGTGCAGGAATATATAGAGTGCGTACTTGAATTTTTAGCTTAAATCAACTTTTTGGAATAAATAGTAGAAATGGGCTAGTATTCCAAAATAAATATAGTCAATGAACTCTGGAACCCCAGTAACTCAAAGAATCTAACAGTAAAACAAGCATTTTGGCAAGTCAACCAACTTCCAGAGGAAAATGCAACTGTGTACACTCGAGATAGAACTCAAGGACCGCTAATTCATCAAAACCTTGACTAGCTATTTAATTGGTAAAAGTAACAAAACATTGGCGCAAAGGGATCTGCGATTTACAGTGGCCGCGGCCTTCAGAAGAAATCTTCGAAGGAGTCAGAGAACGAACCTGAGTGGCGAAATCTTCGAGGAGTCCGTCCTTGCCGATCCCGTGCTCGAGGCAGAGCTGCTTCCAGAACTCCATGCCGATCTGGTTGCCGCATTGCCCGACCTGGATGGTGATGATCTCGCGCGGCATCTCTGCAGGAGGCGACTAAGTGGTCCGAAGAAAACGGGATAAGGTTAGGGCTTCTTCTCGGTCGAGCTTCGCGCCGGCACTCGACCGGTGGCGATGCGAGACGGGGACAGAAAGGGGTTGGACTTTCGAAGAGGAGACGAGGGAAATGATTAAAAAGGGTTTCAGGTTCTCTAGAGATTGGACCGGATTGAGACCGAATCGGCTTTTGTTGTTAAAATGAGGAGAACCACAACCACTCGAGTTTTCAAATATACCTGGTAGGATTCAACAGTGGTATGTTGGGGCCCATCATCTTTCCACTAGTAAGGCGGGGGTATATACGGTTAATGGAGTCGCGTCGATGTTGACGATTTTCAATTTTGTCCGTTAATTTTCCTTTTTTGCAATATTTTTCTCTCGAAAGATTCCCGTTTTCAAATAGGAGCTGCGGTTGCCAGCCTCGGGAGACCAAACCCTAGCGCACGAACTAGAATGTCGGACTCCGATCCTGCTCCGCCTCCATCCCCTCCAGTGTCCGTCGCCGCCACACTCTCGCCGGCCACTGTGAGTATTTTAGATTTTGCCTTTCTTCTTCTCTCGCTGCCGTCCTCGTGTAGATCTCTTCGTTTTAGTCAGTGCCTTCGTATTTCTTTATGGGATCTTAAAATGGGAGGTAAAATTTTGACAAGAAGAAGCAGGACGATTTGCAGCCCGTCGCGGCTAAAGTTGCGGTGAGATAAGATTACCTTATTTTGGTGTTTCCGGATTATGTTTTGGGTTAAATTCGTTTGATTAAGTGTAGCCGCCTTTGCAGGAACTGAACGAATCACAGTCAGAGTTGCTGGAAAGGCTTCAAGGTCTGAAACAGGTTAGTGCTCTGTTGCTTTAAGCCTTTTTCTGTGAGCATCCGAGGGACTAAAGGAGATTAGTATCAGGTGCAAAAGCGAAAAAAAATTCTGAACTTTCTGCGTAAGTTTGATTACAGGATTTGCAAAGCTGGAGAACAAAGCTAGATACACAAGTGAAAACCTACAAAGATGTGAGTTCCCATCTCCTATTGCGCTGAAAATTTCTCTTGTTTTCTCATTGCAAGATCTTTTAATGTTCGTGTAAGTTTGATTTTGAAATGCTCTTGCAATTCTGATTTTGTGCCCGAACTTCTTAGTTAGGAACACAAGTGTCATAATTAAGAATCAGATTCTCTTGCAGCATTCAAATCTTGGTTTTTTAGAAGCACCAGGGAGTACCGGTTTTATGAACTAGAATTCAATCAATAGA
>JBAMHZ010423002.1:0-11451 GCA_037177395.1 Alpinia galanga | reverse complement strand
CAACAACGAGCAGCTGAACAAGTTGCGATGACTCATGGTGGCACTAAAGAAAAATTATTAAAGCCGGGTTACAACAGTATGTGCTACGTGCTCTAGTAATGTATTCGACGTGCAACAATTCTTAAATATTTGGGCGCTCAACAGCTTTGAAATGGAATCCGATGAGTTTGTATTTGTTTAATATGGTATGAGATGTTGTGTGTTTGCATTTAAAAAAATCATACAAAAATATTGTAATTGAATTTTATACATTTTGAATAAATAGGGCGGTTCAATTGGACCGGTGTTTTTGGGGTGACTCGTTCGCTCAATCTCATAGCAGCGAATGTTTGAGCCCGCCTATTAGATTTTAGAAACCGGGCAAGGGGCGGCTGTCACGACACGAACCGGGTTGGCTTAGAAACAACCCCAATCTCGACGACACTCCTGCGTGACCTCCTCCCTCTCCAACGCCGACGCGGACGCCAACGCCTCGACTCTTGTCGCTAACAGTTGGCTGCTTCCTGCCGATGGTGGCGCTACCTCCCCTCCTTGGTCCCTGCTGACGGCGAACCCGATCCGACGCCAACTCCAGACATCTCTCCGCTATTTTCTCAGTTGGAGTGTAGGTATTTCCTCAAATTTACGTTCATTCTTCCTTTATATCGCAGTGATTTGTGTGATTATTGAAAATATTAAAGGTTGTTGACGTTCCTGAATGTTTTGATATACTATTTATTGTGAAGGCTACGATTTACATTACTGAGAATGAACAAAAAATTTGAAATTGATTTGGATAAAGATTTGATGGTAGACTGTACTCGTACCTAGTTATTTTTTTTCTTCTTTTTCATTTTGTAGCTGCATGTTTTCGGTTCTCATTCATGAGAGCAGTTTTAATCGGGTCTTATAGGAACGTCTGTAGATGCCATATTACCATGAAACTTTATCATAAAGTATCAAATTATTATAGATTGCCACCCACAATTCTTTTTTTAGCTTAACCAATGGATTCCTTTTTCTTGTACATTGCTGAAATTTACTATCTGGTCTTAGGTTTTATTTTGACTGTAATGATTCATGATAGCAGTTAATATGTAGCAGGATCATACTTTTTATGCTCTAAGCATGAGCCTAGCGGCAGAATCTCCATTGCAGTCTTCAAGCAGCAGTGAAGACTTTGCGGCTTTTCTTGACTCGGAGTTGGAATTGGCTTCTTGCGACAGTTCTCCTAATGAAGGGAATGTGACAAATAATGAGGAAATTGATCCTCAGCAAAGGTATAAGTGAGGATTGAAAATATACCAAATTTCTTTACATTCCATATTAAGGCCTTTAGGTTTATTCCTAGTTTCTAACAACATATGAAATAGAACAGAGACTTTTTGTTTGTCTGTAAATAACCCACTATGATAAAATGGGAGCTTGATATTATTTGGAACTTGAATCTGTTGGCTTATGTCGTATATCTATGGCATTATCTTCCCACAATTGTCTGATAATTAATTATCCAGTATACCCACACTGATGTTATTGTTGCATCTTTGCCTCTTCTAGAATGTATAATGTTAACCAAATAACTGTGTACTTTTCTCTTGCTGCCAGTTTAACAATGCCTGTTATATGCTTTTAAGATGAATGTCAGGTAGTCATTCCTCTCTACTCAATCACTTTGTTCATTCATGTTTGACATTGATAAAAGAATAAACTTATGTCATTGTGTATATTACACCTTTATCATTACACCTATAAATTAATAGCGGGTTTAATCTTGTTACATGCATTTGCAGGAGTAAAAGACAAAAACTGGCGGGGTTTAAGAATTTAGAAGATCTTGAAACTGAAAGATTGGTCAAGCCAATTGAAGAACATATTGGTATCTCTACTTAGCTTGATGAGTAAGATAATGTTGTCATTCCCTTACTGATTCTGCTCCAGTTTAGGATGAAAAGTGTAACACCCAATCAAAAAGAACTTTTTGTATTAATAAGTCTACCTGGATTTATTGAAATGCTATCATTTTAACATCCAATTAGTTATCATTTCATTGAAATGCTATCGAGAAATGGAGGCTTTGACCTTATATCGTTTCTTAGATATGCTGAAGCTTTCAAGTGTGGAAAGAACAATCTCACTATAAATTTATCATAATGTGCACTAAACATATCAAGCTAGAAGCATGAGTTATCATAATGTGTAGATGTTTTATTTAACAATCAAGTGCTGTGAGAAGGGAAGTAATTTTCATTATAAGTGTATTTTAGTACCTTGGGAGTTGGGTTCGACTTCCTATTAATTATACATATTATTTGCATGTTTGAGGGAACTCAGAGAAATGACTCAGTTTGTCAGGGTAGAGTGAACATAAAAAATAACCTTTGGCTTTGAAAATTGTTACTCAACTTTTAGTGTTATAAGACTGTTGTTGACATATTAGAAAAAAGACATATATATTGATGTGGAGCAGGGTTTGTGTAAGGAGGTTATGTCAAACGACTTAAGTGGTTTCTTTTTTTTTTTCTTCATGAAAAGACAGAATATATGCAGTTTAAGTTTAATAATATTAGATGCAATGAGATAAGTATTAAGATAGAGCATAACGAATTGTTTGGAACTGAAAACTTTAAGTATTTAGGATTATTTTTGCAAAACAATGGAGAGATTAAGAGAGATGTTTTACATAAAATACAAGTATAATAGTTGAAATGAAAGAGACCATCAGATGTTTTATGCGATTGTAAAGTGCCTCTAAAACTTAAAGGAAATTTTTATAAAACGACAATTAGACCTGCTATTTTATATGAAGTTGAATGTTGGGTTATTACTCAAGCACATGAGCAGAAGATGAACGTTGCAAAGATGAGGATGTTAAGATGGATGTGTGGACACACGAGGATGGTACAAACATATACTCAAATGACAATAAATGTTCCAGTTAAGCGATATGAAATTATGATAAATACACACATCAAACGAGAAAGAGAAAGACAGAAAAAGACTTGGTTAGCAACAATAAAACAAAATAAAATTTATTTAAGTATAAATGATCATATAATAGGGGATAAAGTCCAATGTCGTAGAAGGATCCATATAGCTGATCCCATCTAGTAGGATAAAACTTGGTTGTTGCTGTTGTATTTAATAAAATTGGTTTACATAATATTGATATTATTAAGTTAACAATTATTATCATTTAAACAACATACTGTTTTAATTAGCCAAGCAATTTAAAATTGAATCATAGACTTCAAAATTTGTAATCCAAACATAGACTTCAAAATTTGTAATCCAAACGTAAAAATAATTCACCATTATATAGTCTTCTTGCTGTATGATGTAACATGGCAACATGTTTGACCACTCTGATTTTTTGTTCAATTGAAACCAACTTTAATCCCTAAAGATGAAGCAAGATTACCTTGCAAAATTTTAGATTGTGTGATTAGATGTATAATGAAATGATATCTTGATCAACTCCTTTAGTTACGCAATAAAAATGCCAAGATCTTTTTAATTCATAAAAAAAAATATTTAGTACACTGTATAATACAAGTTTCTCATGACAATCGATGAATTTGAAGCTTTTAGCTATGCAAGGGTGCAAAATGGTCTTTCAAATTTGTTGCTGGTACATTTGCCACTGGGAAGATGTACCATTCTTAGATAATCTTGGATTGGTTGATTAGATGTATACAATGAGATTTATCTTGATTAACCACTCTTGTTTCTGCAGTAGAAATGTCTTGACATTTCCAATTGATCAAAGCTTTATTTTAGTGTGTATCATTCCATTATTTAATTTGTTACAGGCTGATAGATTAATTTGAAAGGTTGCAATAGCTAACTAAGATTGCATGATTTTGTCTTATCTGTTGCATGTGCAGGTACGTCTACTCCCAGAAAGAATGTAATCTGTCCTCCACATCCTGGTTTCTTTAAAGGATTGTGCATCAGATGTGGGCAAATAAAAGAACAAGATGGATCAGGTGTTGCATTTGGTTATATCCATAAGGTAATCTAGTCCGTTGTGAGAGGGAACAACTTTTGTGCTTATGCTTGCATTTCCATCAACTACATAAGGTCAGGAATTTAACTGAAGACTGTCACTTACTACACTATCCTGAGACTGTGTTGCTAACACATGCATTAGTGCATTAGTGGTTTTGAATTATAATGCATTAAAAAAGTTGTTTCTAAGACACTGAAACGCATTTTTTTTTTTACATGCAACTTTCTTACTGATGCAATTAAGATTTTCTGTAATTGAAAAATAAGAATTAATATAAAACTTTAGTCAGTTTAATCTTATGCTGAGTTGAATTCTTTTGTACACCCTTTTTGTTAGCCGTTTTATACCCTTTTTGTGGTAGAAGAACTTTGATATTATACTACCATAAGACATGTTCTATTTTGCAGGATTTAAGACTAGGCAATGTGGAAATTGCAAGGCTTCGTGGTGCAGATCTGAAGAGTTTGTTGCATAAGAAAAAGTTGATATTGATCTTAGATTTGGACCATACTTTACTGAACTCAACACACATTGTTGATGTCACTTCTGATGAAGAATATTTGCTAAGACAAATTGATGGGATGAAAGGTATAATGTTACAGATCCTATGAAATATCTTTTCCTTTCCATGTTTGTTTTACTGTATGTGTTGGATTGAAAGATTAGAGGGACAAAAAATAGGATAGGTTGAGATTAACCTTCAACTAATTTGCAATCATGTATATTCATAAATTTCTACTTAATTCTTTTGACACAAGTTTCTGCTACTATCAAATCACTAATGTTGGCTGGTAATGATTATAGAATATTTGAAATGTACTAGAACAAACATCCTGTGGATCCTAAATATTCAGAGTCACTACATGAATTTTAACCTACCATTTAACTCTGTCAGGACTTATTGCTTGTTGATGACTTAACCTTATCAAAACATGGTCAATATCCATATTCATGCGATTTGCATTGTTTTACATTAGCAATTATGGCCAGATGCCACCTTTCGCCCTTTTCTGCCCAGATTGGAACCAACGTTGGTGGTGTTGGTTTTATGTTTTTAAAATATGGACCTGGCAATGTTGAAGTAACTAGTTACTCTAGAATATATTCTTGAAGTTTGCTCTCCAAATTCTTATTACAGTTTGCTTTATTGTGTTACATTCAATTTTGTTAGATGCTTTATTTTACCTCTTTTTTTGCGCTATGTAGATGATCCAGACAGAAGCTTATTCAGATTGGATTCTATGCATATGTTGACAAAGTTGAGGCCTTTTGTCCATAATTTTCTGAAAGAAGCAAGTTCTTTATTTGAGATGTACATTTATACTATGGCAGAGCGTTCTTATGCTATGGAAGTAGCCAAGCTCCTTGACCCTGGTAATGTCTACTTTGACTCAAAGGTAATCACTCAAGCTGATTGCACCCAGAGACATCAGAAAGGCCTGGATGTGGTACTTGGTGCTGAAAGCCTTGTTGTGATTCTTGATGACACAGAAGCTGTAAGTTCTATGTAGGTGTCTCTTTTTACATTTGAAAGTAATAAATAATCTTAGCATATGAAAACAAAACAATTATTGTTAAATAGAAAAATGTCTTACAAAAATCAAATGCGTCCATATGAATGGAATGAGTGATTCATTATTCAATGAATTGTCTCTCTTCCTGACTAATGAGGTGATTTTGGCAGAGTTACCACGTTAAACTGTACACAGATTTGCGAAGAAATACCCACTTGAATTTTGAGAAGAAATGAGAAAGATGCTCAATCTCATTTGATTGAATTGTTGCCTTAGTCCTTCTTGTTTGAATATATCCTTCAATTGATCTTTATTCATGAAAGGTGGGACGTAAGAAACCAAGTCTTTCCCTGATATTTCAAATTGTTATCCATATGGTGGAGAGTTCCATACTTCTAATTCAGTCAAGAAAGAGTTTTTTTTTAGGGTTGCATCATAAATATGGATTATCACTGGATTTTCTGTGTCATTAAGTATTATATACTATTGACGTCAGATTACATATATATTATTATGCTTATACGATGCTGCATCTACAACTACAGCCTACCGTTTACTTGAAAGAGGATTCAAACAAAAAACTTGATATTCAAAAAATCACCAAAAAGAAAAAGGAAAAAAAGATGTAGTACCAGTTGAGAATTTTTTGCCTTTTATCTTATAAGAGAAGATATGGACAACCTTTTAATCTATTCAAACGTGTGGCTTCACCTTTGCATGCATACTTCATAAATACAGAATCTTTAGTTTGAGATTTGAGTAGAGATGAGGAAAAAAAAATTACTCTTTTGATGCACAGAAATTGTTAAATTCAGCATCATGCTGCTAAAACTCTCATGCTCCTGAGTATAGTCCTATAGGGAGTTTGTGCCATCATATAAAACATGTGGTCTTCCCATAGTGGAATTTTGGAGAAGAAAATTTACCTGAAGAAAAGGCATGCTCGATCTGCTGTTACCAAGTTGAAACTAATAGGACATATAAAATCATATAAATACACCCATATATAACATTATAACATGATAGTTAGTACAAATATCTCAGGTTGGGTTAAACTATCTAATCTAGCATTTCTAAGATTTATGTGATGCAGACTGAGTCTTCGGTATGGTTCTGAAAAATTATTTATTTGTTTTGACTGGAATATTCTGTGGACTGGCTATGTTTATTTTAGTGCTTATTCTTCTAGATTGCTGAATATCTTACCCTCCCTTAGTTATTACCTTAGCATCAGCAGTTTAAGGCGTGCAATAAAGGAGATTTGTTGTTGTCTGAATAGATGGAACTTGGGAAGGAGGGTTGTTTTATGAATTTGAAAGAAGGATAAATGATCCAGGTAATATGATAGAAAACATTGCATTTTTCTTCCATGCCATATTATGTAGCCTTATCTTACTAGGAAAAGAAAATTTTAGCACATGATCTTGTGCTTAGCAAATGTTTGTGATATCAAGGGCGGAAAGAACGTTGTAAGAATATAAGATGATTATTTTGTTAAATGTTATTTTTCACAAACTAGTTTGCTAGGTGCCTGAACTATAACATGATGTTATTTTCTTTTTTCCTTATTTTGGGTAGTATATATGTACACCACTAGGCTTTGTGATTTCCTAAAATGGAGATATTCGATGCAACTCACATGCTTTCCAAAACATTCACTTTGGTCCATGATCTGACTTTTTTTTTTTTATCAGTTTAACATAAGTTATGTAAATCATACTTGTTATTTATCCCATGGGCATAATGATCGTATCTAGTAAAAAAAAATTGTCCATAATATATGCTAACTTATTTTTAAATTAGATTGATTCTTAATTTTTGGACTAAATTGGAGATTTTAGAAAATAAAATGGAGGGTGCATGAAATACAAATAAACTGCAACGGTTGCTCA
The DNA here is from genome assembly GCA_037177395.1 of Alpinia galanga. Taxonomy (NCBI): domain Eukaryota; kingdom Viridiplantae; phylum Streptophyta; class Magnoliopsida; order Zingiberales; family Zingiberaceae; genus Alpinia; species Alpinia galanga. The sequence continues at coordinate 4,057 of JBAMHZ010423002.1, read as the reverse complement.
TATAATTTATACTTTTATTTTTCTTGCTTAAACACTGCTTACTGCAGGTCTGGCAAAGACACAAAGATAATCTGATTCAAATGGAGAGATACCACTTCTTTGCTTCTAGTTGTCGCCAATTTGGTTTTAATGCTAAATCATTGTCTGAACTGATGAAAGATGAAAGAGAGTCTGATGGTGCACTTGTGACTGTTCTAAAAGTTCTGAAGCGAACTCACCAAATGTTTTTCGATCCAGTGAGTTACATAATTTTAAAAGAATTGTGTTACAATTTCTCCTTTCTTTGTTACTTATTAATAACTTATTTCAGGCCCTTGGTTCCGACGTATCCACAAGAGATGTAAGGCCAGTAAGTGGGCATCCTTAGCGAGTTTGTTTTACTTTTATTGTGGTTGTCTTCTTCACCCACATCAGTTTTTTTTTCCCTGTTGAATTGATATCCTGCTAATCTTTGATTTGTTCTATGCCTGCTGCAATCTTGCATCCTGTGCTCCTTGTTTTAATAGTTCCTTTTAACTGAACCATAGCTATGGAGTTGTTGACGTGGTTGGGTAAACTGGCTCTTATCGTAATTTTTTTCTTTCTTCTCTGTAGTTACTTAAAGGCATACGGCGAGAAATATTACAAGGGTGCAAAATAGTTTTCAGTCGAGTATTTCCATCCAAGTCACCGGCTCAGGATCAACCAATCTGGAAGATGGCAGAACAATTAGGAGCAACATGCTGCACAGAAGTGGATCTGTCAGTGACGCATGTTATCTCGACAGATACAGGTACCCAAAAGGCGCATTGGGCGACACAGAACAAGAAGTTTTTGGTCAGTCCACACTGGATTGAAGCATCAAACTTCTTGTGGCAACGTCAGAAGGAAGAAAATTTTTCCATCCACGATCCTCCTCAGCCACACAAGTGTTGATTTCACTGCAAAAGCCCAAGAAACTGTTCCATGAAGCACCCTGGTCTCTTTATGTTTCCTTGACGCAGTTTCCTGATTATATTTGTTGCTGATATTTCAACTCTTTATAGAAGGCTAATGTCGCTGCCCACTTTGTGAAGTTTTTAGATTTTCAAAACACTGTAAATATTTTGCTCATGGGTTGTGGCAGCCGTCGACTTCCACATTTTACTCGACCAAAACAGAGTCAGACACGGGCACGATGCGATGTTATGTTTCTGGTAGTATCGCAATGTAGTAGTTCTATCTCTGTGCGTCTTGTATCGTATTAATGGTAGTATGAATCTTGTTCTATCTCTGTTCGACTTGTATCGTATGAATGTTCAACTGTGCAATATCAACAACAATGCAAGAAACACAAGTAGATTGGTGCTGAATTTGGCCTATGAAACTTGAAAAATCTATGAACAAGATATCACTCCAATGACCTCATGGATATCATAGATCACTGTTCTACAATATGCCTAACTTTGTTCCGTCTAAAGATATAAAAAAAAAATCATAAGAAATCCATGCAAAAGTTTTGATCTTTAGTTTAATCAGGAAACAGTGGAGGAGATTAAGATTATGATCTTACAACTAGAACTCCTAATTCATACATACATGCAATTAATCAACCAATAGAGCTCTTGTTTTATTATGGATGGTCACTAAAGTCGATGCTGTTAGTATTTATCACAGGGATCAATTTACAACGAGTATGGACTTTTTTTTTTTTGTACAGAGAAATTATTATATATTTTTTTTGTACAAAGAGATTATTATATTAAGATGAAATTTGATTTATTACTGTCTATAGCCCTGTGTCAAAAGGTGATTAAATTTATCTTCAGTGTTTTTCATCGTCGGTCCCACAGTAATAATGAAAGAAAGTAAATTCACAGGAAAACTATGCCCCTTACTAGTGCAACGAAAGATTTCTGAGCTCGGATAGAGAGTTTAGATCCTCACCGAGAATCGACTCTTGCACTCCTTGTAGTAAATCTACGTTGCGCTAGCCAATGAATTGTCCCATGGGGGACTACTATCTAGCCGATCACATGGACGAATGATATCACATTTTGCCACATAGTCATTAAGCTTCACGATCACCGCCGTAACTATGCTCGGCGGTGCATGCCCACGCGAGCACCCCGATGATCACCAGGGTTCGTCGGAACAGACTCGAAACGACTAGAATGGACGTTCTAGAACCGGAATGCCTTATGCCGTGCTAGATTTCCGGCCAAGAACATTCCATGGGAAAGACCGCTCTAATGGAGACAACAAGTCGACGATGGCTATGGAAGAAAGGAAGAGATGGCTACGGAGCAATGTCACGGCCGTTTCAGAACAGAAACAGAGGCGTTCCGAAATGGAAACGGAGGCATCCGTGATGGCTGCTATGACCGTTCCAACGAACTCTGATGATCACCGTCACCAATATCTCCAGGGTGGAGTGCCACGCTGACGACAACCTCATCGCGCCCGGCGATGGAGGAGCCTGGACGGCTACCACCGAGGCCACAGCAGCTAGCGGGGGTGCGACGTCCATGACGAATTCCCCTCCGAACTTCTCACCCCCACAACATCGCCCACTGATTTACTCAGAAACAACGATGCCACTTCTTCTGTTTTTTTTTCCAGCTGTTCTTGTAATGGCCAGTGAGTTGGATATCGTATGTTCTCAGGTGACCGTGGCCGCTTCAATTTTAGTTCTTTTTCTTTTGAATTTGTCCACATCGTCGTTTTGCGCGGAAACAATACAATACAATGCAATACGATTTCACAGTGCGTTCAAAACGGCTACGTGGAAAATTTAAAGGCCGGTCTCTGACTCGATCGATGCGGTTTTGTGATCAGAAGCAGTGGCTGCCCTTCCTACTACTCTGCTTTTGTTTTCGCATCTTTCTTTTATTTGAAAATTCAATGACAGAAATTTAAGGGGAAATATATATACATATTACGACGTTGCCGTGTGTAATTATATATGATAATAAAGAATACATAATAATTTTAGTCTGATAACTATCGGCATCACTCCTTGCATGATTAAATTCTAATCACAATTCAATCATGATTCGAATGGAATTGTAGTCTAAGTAGACAGCAATTAGATTCTGATTGATATCTGATCAAAATGCAATCGTAATTGGCAGGATATTAGCTATAATTCAGTTGAAATTCAACCGTGGTTCGACTCCAATCAGATTCTGATCGTTCTGATCGAATTGCGAACAAATTTTTGATTGGAATTCGATTAGAATCCGATTAATTGTGGTCGACAGTAGTCGCAGCACCGATGGCCATAATTCGATCAGATTCTAATTAAATCGCAGTTGAAATTTAATCACGGTTTGGTCGGAGTTGGAGTTCATTTGAACTGCGGTCGAATTCTAACTAGAATACTGCTAATTACGATCGTCAGTGGTCACAGTGCTAGCGCCCTGATTAGGTCAAATTCTAACCACGATTCAATTGGATTTTAATTACGATTGGACGATACTGACATCGGCTATAGTGTAGATATTGACTATAGTACTTATTCACGATCGATGGTTACGAAATTAATGATAGACGACGACAAATGATGGTCAATGCATACAGTGCACGAAAAGCGTCGCTGTTAGTTTTATTTTTTTGTTAAAATTAAATAAAACTGAAATTGATTTTTAATTTTATGAGTTAGCATACACATTAACTAAAGTGATCCTCTTGCCTAATCAAATAGGCACAACCGACAATCTACACACTCTGAAGATAGCTTCATTTACACTCGGATACCTGTTTGCCACTGTCATTGTCATTCGTTATCCTTCCCTCTTTCACCTGGTTTTCGATCAAAAAATTACGAATTTCAAGACAAAAAACAAAAAAAAAAGAGGATGTTTCGATAGGGAAGTGCACTGCTCCTTGCATGGTGTCGGATAGTTTCATGTACCTGCTCGATCAGGAGAAACTCGAGAATCGAGAGCTTCCCGCTGTTCGTCGCTTTTATCAGCATTCTTGGTATTTAGGAAACGACCTCCACAGCCCCTGACTCTCTTCATTGCATGTTGGTGACGGGACTCATGCAGATACGGCTGCAGTTGAGGAGGAAAAACAAAATTATATAGCCACGAAG
>JBAMHZ010422994.1:0-11452 GCA_037177395.1 Alpinia galanga | reverse complement strand
GAGTTACATCTATTGAGGGAAAACTCCGAGAAACACGTTTAAGGTGGTACGGACATGTACTTAGACGACCAATAAATGCTCTAATTAGGCGAAGTGAAAGTATAACAAATACACACATCAAACATGGAAAAGGAAGAACAAACGAATTTGGTTAGAAACAATAAAACGAAATAAAATTTATTTAAATATAGATGATGATATAGTAGGAGATAGAGCCCAATGACATAGAAGGATCTAATGAGGCAACTAGCCGACTCCACCTAGCGGGATAAGACTTTGTTGTTGTTGTTGTTATTCCACAAAGTCATATCATCAAGTTTAAGATAGTTAATGAAACTGTGGAATGACTTTGTATGACCAGAGCACAAGTACCATTACTCTGTTTTTCAAATTGAATGCATATCAAGTGGCATATTGCAAGTCAAGTTCATATACCATCTTTAGTACATGGAGTCTTCATATATCTCTCCATGCCTGTATGGGACACTAACACTACGAGTGGACTCTTCGTGCCCCTATTGATCAAATATAAAAATCATTAGAAAGAACAATTTTCATGCTTGTGACGCATACTCCTAACCATGTGAGTAACATAGTATACTATAAACAGTAACTGCGATCATCTACAACAGTTAATCTACTAATCTGTTTTCAAACATGTTGGTCATGCTATCTCATCTGATCAGAATCCTACATTAATTGTTCCCATTTCCAACTATGTATCCTCTTGCTTTCTTCCGCAATCATTGTTGATTACTGTCTTTCTCAGTACTCTTATATTTGAACAGTTACACATGTCATATGGCAGCAATGACCACCATACCTAGGTCCATAATCTATATCCAGACTTGAACATCAGGCAATGAGACATCACAGGCTAAAGCCATAATCGTTTCAGAGTCATTCTTCCAACAGGAATAATAAAAATGATTTGGGGTTGTATATTGTAATCAATCAACAAACAAGGACATAGGACAGAAGGTAGATTCCAAATGCCTCGATGTGAATGTCAAACCGATAGATGCAGCATATTCAAGTGATGGAACAAATAGTTGAAATACCCAAATCAACTCAATGGAATAATATATTATGGAAAGAAGTAATGTAATAGTTATTTGCACCTTTCTTTCAAGAGATGACACCTTTTGATGATATTCATCTCGCAATGCGTCTAATTCTTCTTCTTTTGATTTCCTCTGTAAAATAACAGTAACTTAGAAGCAAACAAGAAGGAATTTTTAACAAATTTTCAAGCAACAAAGTTCAATCGCTCAGCCATGAGAAAGAAATACAACAAACAAGAGCAGCAATGCAAAATGGCACGAGTAAAAAATTGTATGTGAAGAAATTAACAGAATACTCCATGTCAATTGGTCTCAAGGTTGAAAACAAGAACTAATGGATTAGACATTCAATGTTGACCAGTATGGATTTTTCTCTGTGAAAGTATACAACCTCATCATCATGCAATTCATTTAAAAGCACTGAAATCCCAGCTTAGATACATTTAATTACAATTTTACACGACATAGGAAAAAAGGAAACCTCTTCATGGACTTTCCTAAGGTTACTTGTAATCATTAACTCTACGAATAAGAAGAGTATACAACATAGACTCAAGAGGTGAACAAAAAGGCACAACATCTTATATATTGCAAAAAGATACATGTGTAAATAGCATCAGTTTTAATATTAGTTTATATATTGCAAAAAAAGGGTAAGGGTGCATATAATGGATCCTTCTTCAGAACCTCCCATGGCGGGAGCTTCGTGCACCGGGCTACCCTTTTTTTATTGCAAAAAGATACATGTAAATAGCATTGGTTTTAATATTAGTTTTAAGATATTGCAACCTCCAATAACCACATCAACTACAAGAATATCTTTGTGAAATCAATAATATTTAGTAGTAAAAACAATATATATATTAGTTTCATAGCTACCTTTATATCCTCAATGACAGATTTCAACTGTTCATTCTCGTTCATCAGTTTAGCGATTTCATCAGCTTTAGCCTGCAAAATCATGCAGATAAAATGCTGAGAAAATGAACAGGAGAAAAAAAAACTATAGTCGTACTACAATATCAGAGTAAGATTGTTACGGTTAAAAGAAACATCAGAAATCCAGAAATTCATGATGCTATTACTTCAGAAAAGCACAGATCATACACAATTATCCTCCAATTACAAACTATAAGCAACTTAGAGTTTTTCTATTGGAAAGTAACAAGGGTGACAAATTGCGTGTCATAGTACAAAGAACCTCTTGAACATGTGCTAATAATGTTGCATAAGTTGCCATTTCCCCAATCCCATATTACTTAAACCGAATTGGTTAAAATTGAATTACCTGGGCTTGCCTAGCAGCACCTTTTAATGCAGATTCCATCATTCTCATTTCTTGTTGTACCTTCTCTATTTCCCCTAGCTGATCTACTGAACCTAATGCATTATTGGATGAAGTAAATGAAGGCTTGGCGTTCTCATCTCCATCATCTCTTTCCCTGGAGTTCACTTTTAATGACTTGGGAGGTTCATTCGTATCATGAGATACCAAGTCAGATGCCATCTCATGATCCTGCTCACTATGGATTACATCTGAAACATTATTATATGATGGTTCATTGACATTATCAAACTTTTCTATACTAACAGGAAGAGCAACTGAGGCTTCTTCATCAAGGTTATCTGGAACAATTACTTTAGAATGTTCAGAAGACCATTTATCCAGATGCTGCTCAGCTTTACTCTCCTGTATGACATTAGTTCCCTGTGAATCATATACATGATGTGTCGCTTCAGTTTCTTTGAGTACATTGCTGACAGTTAATTCTACACTATCAGCAATTTGTTGTGCAGGATCTTCTGGTTTTGAGTTATCACTAGCTTGGATGTCACCATCTGTTTTCTGTTGGAAAATGGATGATGAATCTACTTCTTCCTTGCTTCTAGGCAATGAAGTCCCTGTTTCAGCTTGCAAACGGTTTGATTCAACAGCTTTGTTCAAATCAAGGATTTGAGGTTCTTCAATCATGTTGTTGGCATTAGTATAAAGGATGTCAGTATCTTTGGCTACAGAATCTTCATTTTCCTTTTCAGAAGAAACAATTGATTTACTCATGGGTTCAGAGGATGTAAAACTTGAGGTCATTTCATGCTCTTCAGCTGTTAAATGGTGTTGTAAAGATTCAACTTGGACTGTTTGTCCAGAAGCACTTTCCTCTTCTTTTTGACCCATAAAGGACATCATAGGTTCAAAAAGGCCTTTTCTACCTGATGTTGATGTCCATTTTCCAGAACCTGATGGACAAAACATATGATTAAAACCTCGTAATAAGCATATATGCCATGGTTCAACAATATCTAATTATCAGAAAAACTTAGGAGAACAACTCAATGGATAAAAATGTAGATCATAAAATCACAGGTTACCTTTCCCAACTGTTTGGGGGAGAAAGTGCAGAAATGAAATACAAAAGTTGATCCGTGTAATAGGAAGAAGAATAGAAATGTTTCTTCTCTTCTGAAATTTAAATAATTTTTCAAAGCATATACAGGATTACTTTTGTCAGGTAATGTTAGAGGATGTGCCCTTTGGATTGTATGGCAAAAGCTACAGCATACAGTGAATGTGAAGAAAATTTTGTAGGAAGCCTTTATTGATTGCAAAGAACACAAAAATCAAGTAAATTAAGAATACTATCAAACTATTGGTTGTCAAAAAAAAGGCACAACTGCTCATAATATAGAAAGCTGAGAAAAAAACTACACAATTAGTCATCATTCTGTTTATTTAGTGTCTTTTACAAAAACTATAAGTGTTGGGTCTAGTTACCAGAAAAGATAAACCAAAATAGGTTACTATTGCATCATGAAAAGTAAATTTAAAAAAAAAATCTGGGAGGCATTAGGTGTTTCACCATAAATGATAAAATGCAAGAAAATATTTTAAAAATAAAGATTGTATGGAAATGTTCTAAGACAACTAAAAGATTTTATAGTTAGAAAGTTAAAATAACTAGAAGCAATGATGTGAGAGACAAATGGAGACTAAAGAATATGTTATTTAACACAATTCAATATTTTAAATCTCAATTTTGGTAGAGGTCTCTGTCCCGACCCAGAATGATATTGTATCAATTTCAACTCTTATAGACACACAATACGGATTGGTGCCAGCATGACAGTGTTGGCTTATGTTTTAGCATGAATTTGCAATTTATACAATCTAGTTGATATAATCTTTCTTTTCTTCAATGAGGCATGCTGTTAATTCTCTTTAAAAAAAATACTTCTAGTCTGATAATTTGCTCCACGTTGAACTTTCATGGTTTCTTATACTTGTTTACCATACCAAATTGTTACAATCTGATAGCAACTTATGTTGTTTGCCAACCTCCAGATTTTCCATAAGTAGTCTCGGATCTCAAAGTTTGAAAGACTTCCTTCTACAAATACAATAATGTGACCTCTGCATTTTCCTAGAGCATTAAGCTAAATAAATATTTCAAAGAAATCATTATTATAAAGTTACAACTATGAATGGGTTAGAATTTTGGATGTTAATAATGTGATATTACATTCATATTTTCAGTCACAAATTATATAATATAATAGTATGTAGGTTATATATGTAATATATTTTGGCATGATCAAATAATCTCTTCTCGGAATGATTTTACTTAAATGTTCTAATAGCATGTATGCTAAGCCAATACTATGATCTTGCATAACACAAACATTACATGCTAAACTTTGATGCATAAATCCCAAACGGTAAAATAATATGAGATTGGAAAAGATCGACTAAATTCCTACTTGGTCCTTTGAATTGAACACCTAGTAATTTTACAACCACAGAAATGTATAGCAACACAACATGAAGTAGAGAATAAGGTAATGTTATGAGACAATGATGACATTACCAATACAAAAAGTAGAACTTTTTCATCAACATAGACAAGGATACAGATAGGTAGCTTGGGGAAGAACATATCAACAGAGGTCCTTTATTAATTGAGAAACAGGAAAACAGCATGTACACCTAATCACTCGAACAACTCTACAGTCTAGGGAATTTCAAAAAAGAAAATCAATTTCTATATGGAAGCAAGAAGAGAATCAGGCATAAGAATATTTTTCAAATTGATTCAAATTTAGCACGGTCAGAAAGTATCCATCACTCCGTATTAGTTCTTGATTCAGGTTGTTGTTTATCTATATATACAACTATCATTCAGATCCAACCTGAATGCTGAGAAATACTAGTACTTCGTCTCCCATGAGTTGTACATGTAAGTCTAGTAATAATTCTGAAGAAAGACAATTAAGAAAAATAACTTCAGCAGAAAGATTATCTTACACTGATATCTTCAGCCAATTAGGAAATCATCATACTCAGGAGCTTAAAAAATGAAGAACGAAATATGACAATGAAAAACACAAAATCTATTACCGTCGTCGTCGGGATCATGTTTATCCTCCAATCCGAGAGCACTATCGAAATTCTTCTCGATGTTCTTGACGCTTTCACTCAGTTTCGACACCGCCCCAGCCAAATCCGAGAAGCCCCCCAAAGACACATTCCCGAACCACGCCATTCTCCGTTATCCAGCTCCAAGTCCCTTTGCTATCGTGATCCCAGATACGAAGCTTGCATTCACGGATCGACTCAACAACAGAAGTCGCCTGGAAGATCCAGACCCTGACCCGCCGTGCACGGAGCAACGGAATAAGAATGTGAAATCTAATTGAGCGAAGAAAGTAAGATCATCCAGCAGAAATACGAAGGGGGGGAGAAGAGGGGCGGAAGGAAAGCAAAGCAAACCTCAGCTTGGAGCAGAGCTCAGGATCCAGCGGAAGGAAGGCCGATCAGGCCACCGGAAATACAAATTGGCCTTCGCTGATCTTAAGATCAGAGATTCGCCGATCTGCCCCCGGCCACCGACGGCGTATTGGGATGTTTTTGTCTGCAAAGGCCTTCCCTTAGAACTGGGAAAATGGGTTATTTTTAGTATCGCTACCTACAAGTTATAAAATATGGAAAACAGCCTCAGATAATTAAATTGGTGAATTACCGGATCGATTGGAAAAAAATCCCAATCGAATTAAATTTAACCAAAAAATCGAATTAAATCTGGAAAATCATATTTAGTCATTATACATTCCAGACTTCACTTGCTTTGTACCCTTCGGGCCACACCAGTCTGCACCACTGGTATGCGATGGGTTATGGATAAAATCGTAGCAGAGCTAAATAAACTGGATTAATTAGCGGCCGCACGACGCCAGTCGGCCTTCCTCCGACCGCGCCGCCCACCACGGCTCTACTGCTCCACCTACGTGCGCTCGCCGCAGGTGCACATGATCGGATTGGCTTCCCTCTTTATGAGTACCGCTGTGGAGCGAGGACTTTGAGTTCCCTCCGTCCCCGGACAACGATGGACGCCACCGCCTATCAATCAGCCGCCCATCAGCTTCGAACGGACTTCCTCCAGATCCTGCGAAGCCGGAGGCGGAACCCTGATGGTAAATGGGTTTTTCCCCCCTCTACCTAGGGTTTCTCATATTTAACTTGATTAATTTGTGGCGAGTTTGTCGTGTGGTTTTGGGAAACATGTATCGAATAACGAAAAACAAAACAAAAAAAACTTCCTTTTGACGAATTGTTTATCTTCTGCTGGATCATCTTTGATCAGTTTCTCTATCCGTTGAGCTTGGGGGACCGGTGATCGATCCGGTGTATCAGTCGGCGATATTTCCAGGTTCGAGGGAGGTGAGCAGGCCAAAACAAGGGATTTTCATATAGTTGATTTCACTAACTATGAGAATGCTTTAACTGGTTTAGTTTTTTTTCAGGTAATGGAAGCTTGTCAAAGAGAGAATCTCGATGATTTCAAGGATAGAGTGATCGAGGAGAATATTTATCTAACAGTTGAGGTAATTTTGTAAATATTTTTGTTAAACAACTTGTTCAATGGCATGCAAATCACATCCTGTCAGTTTATTCATTGTTTTGTGATGCTTCGTCAACCAGAGGTCAGTGTGCTTGCGAGTTGGTTGACCTTGGCATCTTATCGGTTGGTAAGTTCTATCTAAGGCGTGGGGTTGGGTATGAACCAGCAATTTGCCAAATCCAATCAAGCCAATTGGTGATTCAAATTTTATAATTTCTTCATGATAATCTAACTATCAAAAATAGTCAAACCAAATAAACTCAGCTTAAAGCTCATTTGGATGGACTTCTAGTATGGTTTATACTAAATTTTGAAATCTGATATGATCTGGTTTAGTAGTCGCTACTTTCTGCAAATAAATGCCCTCTTCTTTGTATATAAATTATGCTTTAGGTGTTCATATGACGAGCTATTACGTGATTGTAGCAGGGTACACACAGTAATTGTGATTTGTGTCAGCAAATTAACAAGATGGTTTATTTTGTGGATAGATATAGGCCTACTTGTTTAATGTTGAGGAACTCGGAATTTTAATGAGAAAATTAGCAAAACCTAATGTCACAATTTTCTTCTATAGGAAGGTGAGCAAGGTCGTCTCCCTGTATTGATTCTGAGCTTGAAGGATAATGCAACACAGAGAAAGCCAGCTATTGTAATTTTACATAGCTCTTATAAGTGCAAGGAATGGTTGCGGCCATTACTTGAGGTATTGATCTTCATGACGCAACAATATCCAAAAACATGAGTTAGATTGAGTAACAAGAGACCTTATTTTGTATCAGGCATATGCTTCAAGAGGATATGTAACCATTGCTATTGATTCTCGCTACCATGGAGAAAGAGCTAGCAACACAACAGCATACAAAGATGTAATGGAAACTGTCTTCTCTAATCTCACACTTCTTCAAGCTAATTAAAATACACACAATCCAGGGCATTGAACTGATCAATTTCTCCTATCCTTGGACTAGGCTCTGGTTTCAGCATGGAAAAATGGTGATACAATGCCTTTCATCTATGATACAGTAGGCTTTTTCTCAACATCTTTGATACAATATGCCTCACAAATGAGCAATTAAAAAAGTCAAGCAAGCCAGAGTTGTATTTGTCTAATAAACATGTTCCAATTTTGGATTATAGATTTAATTGTTATTTCCAGAATTTTAAACCATCAAATACAAACTCAACTTTTGCAAATGTAAATTGCAGGTCTGGGACTTGATAAAACTAGCAGACTATTTAGTACAAAGGGAAGATGTTGATCCTGTTCGAATTGGAATTACTGGTGAATCACTTGGTGGTGCGTTAGTTGATCAAGCTTATATTAATTTGCAAACCATTAAATATTTTGGAGCTTATGTAGATTTGGCTGTTGGTGCAGGCATGCATGCATGGTTTGCTGCAGCAGCTGATGAAAGGTACTCTGTGGTTGTCCCTATAATTGGGGTTCAGGTATTAATGTGATATTTATCTTCCAGTCACAAGTGGTTATTCTATACCTTAAATATCTTCCAGTTATCAGTGTGGTTTTCTTACTGATAGGGTTTCAGGTGGGCTTTAGATAATGATAAGTGGCATGCTCGAGCTGATAGTATAAAACCTGTCTTCCAAGGTTAGTTTCCTTCCCATTATCACTTTTAGGTTGATGCGCATGAAATCAAATTAGTTAGTTACTTGGTGAAAATGTTACAGAAAATTAATGAGCAACTTGCTAAGTCTTGTTTTATTATAAAGTGAGAAAATGGATGAGAGGACCTGAAATTTTTCACTACAAAATGTGTGCAATTTTTGGCTCCTGAAAAAAGACAGGTAGAGTGATCACATATTGAGTGAATTTGTTTTTAGTTCAGTATTGAAATCTTTGAGAAGCCTTATGAAACTAAGCTGTGTGTCCTAATATTAATTTGAAAGTATGTAATTACCTAAATTAAGATGGTAAACCAATTCTACTTTATTTTTACAGCGGCTTGCAAGGATTTGAGAAAAGATGAAATTGATAAAGAAATTGTGGAGAAGGTATTTCATCTTACTCATTATATATATGTATATATACATTTTCAAGGGAACAAAAGCAAATATGTTAAGGTTGTTTCGTGCAAAATAAATTTGTTATTTTCCCAATAAAAAAAAATATTAATTATTTTCTTTTATTTAGATGTGTTAGGAGGAAAATATGTTCTCTCTTTTCCTAGTGAAATCTGGTATTTCTCCATCGTGGAATTGCTACATCTGTGGTGGTGGATCAATGGCGGATGGTGCATAATGAAGGAAGCATTAATTACAAAATAAAATCATATATCCATTTTTTTTTTTTTGAAGGTGTGGGAGAGAATTGCTCCAGGTCTAGCCTCAAAGTTCGACGCACCTTATACAGTTCCTGCGATTGCACCAAGGCCCCTGCTAATCTTAAATGGTGCGTCTCATATTTGAACGATTTACAACTCAAATACGACACAAATAAGATTCCTTTCAATCAGATTAATTATGTTGAATAAATAGGCGCAGAAGATCCTCGCTGCCCCCTTTCTGGTTTAGAGGTTCCGATTGCCAAGGCAAATGACATCTACGAAGAAGCCAACTGCAAAGAAAAATTCAAGGTACGCGAATCGATTGTTTGAGGCCTGTTATTAAAATAGGATCACAAATTTTGTAATGAAACAGTTTAATAGTTTATTTTCATAGGCTTTGCCAATCTGCGAGCCATAATTTTAGATTATTTTGTGCATTATCAAACAGTTTATAGCCGAAGCTGGAGTAGGGCATTACATGACCGTGTCAATGGTGCAAGAAGCGAGCTGCTGGTTTGACAAGTTCCTTAAATAATTATTATCATGATATTTATGGATGCGTTTGCTATCATGTACAACGATTAATCAAAATAAAGGTGTGTATTACAGCTTTAAATGGGAAAGCAACAGCCACATACTTATTATGCATTCCATAGTTTGGTCAAGTCACAGGCAAAGCAACCTCATACTGAGGCAGTCGGAACTGTCATATTGCATTTAAACAAACACCTAAACAGGGGTAGGATAGAACAGTGCTAGGCGATGATATTAGTTACTTTTTACTTCGAAGTTTTGCCCCCAGCACCCTTTCCAGTTTGCTAATTATCTGTTGATTTGGAATAGCCTTCCCTGACTCGTACTCTTGGATAACTTGAGGTTTCTCGTTAATTAGCTGACAGAATAGGAGAGGCTTAATGAGATATATGTAACAAAATGGAACCCAGCACAAGAAGGGAGATAGATAGATACCTGTGCAAGTTGAGCCTGCGTTAACTTCTTGTCCAGTCGAGCTTGCATCAGGTTCTTCTTCAATTCGTTCGGCACTCGCTCATCTTGTTGAATAGGATGAAAGATGACAAGAACAGAAAATTATAACTGACGTGAACAGATCAATCACCTCAAAGCAGATCAAATACGTAGCGAATTTGAAGCTTTGTTAAGAGTGTAAGTATACTAATAGGAATACTGCTGACTCTGTAATAATCATTTTTTCTTTGAACATAAAAAAATCAACTACCATTTGAAACCTCATTGTCTGATAAAATATATCTACGCACATGGAAATGACTGTTCCTCAAAAAATCAGTTAAAAATACTAGATGTTGGCCTGCTGAAATTGAAAAGATCCATAGATTACCAATATCATCCGTCTAGGTTAAAATTAAACATCTTAAGCTCGTCGTCTCATTTCCATCAACCTCTCAGAAGGAATAACAGAAAGCACTGTCACATAAAACTTAAACATGGAACTACAGGATTCTGATAAAAGAGAAGTATTTTCCAGGTGATGGATTTAGCTATCTGTGAAGGGCCCTAGAAAACAACTATTGGTTGTTTAATTTTAAATGCAAAGTTTACTTTAGGATTTGAATGACTATGAAGGTGAACATGAGATCATTTATGAATCTGACTCCACCTTTGGGAAATGGGAAGCAACTCCAACTTCTTTGGTACATACTTTTGGATTTATTTTTCCTCAAAAGAAAATTTTGCTTGGGACTTATAATCGGAGTAGCTGTAAAGTATGATCAAAATGGATAGCCTAAACCATCTAAATAATCTGAAACTACTATAGGCATAAAGCACTGAAGCACCTATCAGTGAGGGAAAAGAATTTGCCCCTGCTGAAAGGGTCTAGTGACTATCGTATGCAGATATTGTACAATGGACAACGGATCAATTTCTCACAAATGTGAATCATCCCTCCATGCACTAGTTACTAATCTCAAGTGTCAAAGTCTCATCATAATTTACTTCCCTTACGATGGTCCGAAGGTGGACTAGTAGAGGCCACTAGATTGATGAATTCCAACCTTTTGCATCAGGGAAGGGCAAAGAACTTAGTACCCACGGGAGAGGCGGGTAGCTAGCACAGGTGATAGATTTGCCCTAAGAAACACGGATCGATCTCTCACGTGGGTGTTGGTCCTCCCATCTTACTAGTACCCGCTTAGATCTAAAATGACTCTATGTGAGCTGATTGAGA
>JBAMHZ010422968.1:13216-23564 GCA_037177395.1 Alpinia galanga | reverse complement strand
CAATTAATTTCCACGCTTTAATTAAATTGCTATAAACACACGGTTGTGATTTTTTTTTTTGTATTTCCAATCGATTTAATGATTTAATTTCTAGAAGAGATGATAAGACGACCATTCTCATCCTCAAACAAAACAAACATACTTTTCCACAGAACGTATTATTCTTCTTCTTTTTTTTTGGAAAAAAAAAAAATAAGAATATAGTCACCAACAAACTAAAGAACTAATTTATCATTTTTCTTCTTCAGTCAATACATAAATTTAATTTAATATTTATGTATTTTTAAATGTTTATATATATAAAAAAAAAACTCCTATTATAATTGTTCTTTCGGTTCTTTCTTTCTCGGCGCCGTTGTTCATGGTGAGCAAATGGCTTCCAACTAAATATATTTCACCGTATCCGCCGCAGCGCTTCCTCTAGTCCGAATCATTTTCTTCGATTCTCCTCGATCGGTCCGTCTCCATCCATGAGCTGCGTTGCGCTGACCCCTCTGACTCTCCCTCACGCTTCCTCCGCTCTCCTGAGGAAGATCTCGTCGCGCCGCTGCCTCCGAGCGGAGTCCCACTCCTGTACGGCCAGCGCCGCCGCCGAGAGACTCCCGCGCCTTGTGCTCCACGACTCCCTCGATGAAGCCGGCGTCGAGACCAAGTTCGCCCGAGTTCGTGATCCCTTTTCCCTCTCTAGCTTTCGATGTCTGTTCGATCGTGGACGGCAAAAAGGTGCCATTATTTATATATATATATGTGTGTGTGTTCGATGTTGGAGCAGGATGCCAGAGACGGGTTCGTGAAACAGGTACAGGGGCTGTCGAGAATCGGCGGAGAGGCGAGCATCGTCGTTAGGGTCGGAGCCGACCTCGCTAGGGCCGCGCTGCAGATAGCGGCGGAGGATGATTCGCTCATCTCCCATTCGTCGGTTCCGCTTCCGGTGGATTCTTTTGTCGAACGGCTGGATGATCTTTCGATGGAGTTCTGCTCCCTCTACATGCCGCCCTTGAAGTCCCCGGCAGAAGTGTTTATTGGGAACCTTGAACGATATTTCTATGTTCACAAGGTAACATACTCGAAAACTACGTAAACAATGTACGAGATCATCGGCTTGTTTGGCACGCTCAAATTGTGCATTTTTGCGGACGAATAAGCAAGCAAGTTGATAAGGAAAGTAATCTTGGTCAAAATTTGACACTGAAAATATATGTTGATGAGTAAACATTTGGCGTTTCTGTTTTCCATGTTAAAAATGTGAACTCGGTCATTACTTGTATTATGAATTTGTTGTCGTGACTCGTGATCACTATTTGATTTTTGAATAGAGGGAAAAGTCCATCGTCAATGCCATGTTTTCCAAGCTTATGTACTTAGTCAATATGATTTAGGCTGGGAATTCTTTGAAAAAAAAAAAGGAATTAGGTTGGGAAATCTTTAACCATTTGGCATTCTTATGAGATACATGATTTTGATTTTTATTCTTGTGTAAAAGTCCATCCTTAACCCTTTTTTTTCCCTTTTATTTAGTCTTGTGTAACTCGTTTACATTTCTTTTTAGGGATTTCATAGAGCTGATGCCATGTCGGATGCTCGATCCTTATATCTTCATTCGGTAATCCCTTATTTTGTCATTGATCTCGTTTGACTATTTCAGAATTTTCTGGACTCTTCCTATTAACTCCTTAGATCTTATTTAACTATTTCAGAATTTTCTGGACTCTTTCTTGTTTGTCATTGATATTGTGCAGGCTTTGACTTGTCGATCAGGATCAGCAGGCATACTATCACTCATATACTCAGAAATTATAAAAATGTTACGGGTGTTTGGCTTTTTGGAGTTTGATGTGGAGGTCCATTTTCCTCATGACCATAGTAGTCTTCCCAGGGGATATCAAAAACAGAAAAGCCAATTATCTGATCAATCTCATATTATTACGACGAAGTCTCTTTTGGTGAAGGTGTGTTTACGATATTTTTCAGTTGGAAAATTTGTGTTTTTATTTATGCATGAAGCAAATCATTGCCCAGTGGATTTTGTATCCTGTATAAGGGATAACCATTGTAGGTATGAACATCTACTATTACATCGATGAATGCATATGAGAAATATCTCAAGATATATGTTATGATTCATAACACATTTCAATTTCCTAATCATCCAAACTATTAAGACACAAACATGTCTCGACCACAAGATGTTCACAAACTTAATAACAATCATGAAATTCACACATGAAATTTTACACAAGAATCTGAAACTTGACAAATTTGTGATAACTAAAGCACTCAACAAGTAGACCCCAAACTAACACATGTTAAGGAAGACTAAATTTAAAATAAAAAAAATCCAACAATACCAACATGTGAATTTCTGCACACAAGAAATCTCTAAAAAACATCTGAAAAACATATCAGAAATAACTCTTAACAAATATAGGAAATATATTTTTAATCTCAAATGAATGTTTTGAAGCTACACTTAAAAAATGTTCAATTCTCTTGCTACTTGCTAATTAAAGATAACTCAGCGCTCCCAATACTCAACACCTATGAATAACTTATGAAATAAAGAAATAAAAAATAAATCAAATATGACTTTGCAACAAAATCTTCTAATCATAATGGTCTCATCTTCATATTTTACTCACAACTTTGCTCCAAAGAAGATATTATTGCTCAATGGCATATATGAAAATGATTATTACAAAACACAAGGGTGTAAGGAATCCCAATCTTACTGGAAACACTAATACAAAAGAACTAAGGCATTAAGCAATACTCAAATTCATATGCCAACTCTATCCTCATGGCTCATGCTTCTAAGTATCACAAGTTTTGACATATGTACTACACCAGTGTCCCTAAACATGCATATTAAGCACCAAATGCTTGAACGCAATATCCCCAATGATACATCTTTCTCTTTCTCTATCTATAAACACAATTCACTTTGTATCTTACTGAACACAAGATGAACAGTGCACATGGAACAGTATGGTAGGTTGCACAATCTTAATGAATGCTGAACAGTGCACCGAATTTTATAGTAGGATGCACAATCATCTCTATAACTCCTCTACCATGTCTCTAGTAGGATTTATCTTTCTGCATTCACATGCATTAATGAATGCACAATAAACAAGAGAAATATCAGATCACACAGTAGTTCGTGCTTTGTTGAATCCCAATTAGGTTGTATCCTGCCATATCACACAGCAGTTCACATATTGCAAAATTACATGCCCCTTAACCAAATGAGTTGAACCTGTAGTGGTAACATGACCCATGTGGTTCTTTCTGATAACCAAATTGTTGTATTTGTTATATATGTTACCTTTAACATGTGAAGTAAATGTTCTCATGATTCCAACCTTGTAATCTCATGAATGCCAAATTCAACCTTGTGGCACAGAATTATGTCTCGTAATTAGATACACATTCATAATATTAGTAGGTATATACTCGAGATAACTACTTAATAAGTAGCTCATCATTAACAACAATAGTAACAATGCATCACTACTCACAATTATGACAACTATACCTATGCACAAGTAACAATGTAACACTTAAGTTGTATGTGTAGGTCCCATTATGCGTATTCAAAGACGGTTACAATACATGAGAGTCAACTCAAATGACAAGACATTAATCCCTGGAATTTGAAGGACTCCTCTACCCTTTCCCCTCCTTAGAGCTTAATATTTCCCATCTATCCCTAAATTGCTAAATTGGCTGGTTTACAAGCTCTAGTTGCTCATCCATATTCCTTTTGAATGAGGACCTCAACCCTATTCAAATTCTCTCCCTCTTCTTCGCTCCTCTTTAACCTCCAAGCAAACTATGAAATCTCTAATCACCGGTCTTCCAGACTACTCTTATTGTTCCCACTTGAATCTTTTCAAAGTTCAAATCATCATCCATAATTTTCTCTCTTCTCTTCCTCCTCCTCCCCTCATGGTTAACACTCAAGCACTTCCCTAAAGTCTGATTATAGGTTCTCACAAGCCCACGCCATTCTTTATGATCCCTTTAGCTCAACACATACAGCTCTGAATTCTGGGGTAAATTAATATGAGGTTTATATAATCAGCTGTAGGACTGGAATCATCTCAGTGAAATTTATGTGATGTAAGTTGAATTTAAATACAAAGAGAAGACTTCTTGTGTCCATGATGCCATCTAGAAAACCCTAGCTGAACCTCATCAGTCTCCCCTTGTTTGATGCTTGATTACATTTTTCATATTTTTTCATTATCTTGATTATCATCATCATTAACTATTGTAAAAAAAGGCAGTCCGGTGCATAAAGCTCCCGCCATGCGGGGTCCCGGGGACGGATCCATTGTACGCAGCCTTACCTTGCTTTTTTTTTTGCAAGAGGTGGTTTCCAGGATTTGAACTCGTGACCTCTAGGTCACAAAACAGCAATTTTACCGTTGCGCCAAGGCTCTCCTTCATCATTAACTATTGTGCTTAAGAATATTTTATCTCCCTATTATTCTTAAAATTTTCTTGTGATTTGTATATGTGATAAATGAGTAGTTATTCTTGGCACACAAAAAAGAGATTTGAAACACTTAGAAGCCACTCTTTTATACATAATGGTTATTGCATCACAGATGAAAATATATGTAGTGAATTCTATGCTGAAACGGAAATATGTAGAATAAATCATAGAGAAAAAGGGTGACTAACATCGCTTTGTGAAGGCATATCTTAAATGTAGGCATTATAGTTCTGTAGGTGTGAAAATTGATGACTAATATGTGTTTGCCTAGTACCTGCTATGTAGAGGAGGTATTATGTCAAAGCAATAATGCTTAGAGCCAAACAGACACCATAAGTCTGATGGGATAATCATATTATCTTTATCTATTATTCTCGTTTTTTCACTTGGAAAATTTTTGAGAGAAAAAAAGTCTTTTATGTTCCTTTTCACATGGTCATACTGACATTTAACTTTTCTTGTGATGACTTGTAAAACTAACATGGAAGGTTTCTAACATTTTCGTTTATAGATCTTAAGGGATCTTAAGGATACTTTCTGGCCATTCCAATATGATCGTGCTACTAGTTTATTTTTAAGAGCAGCACATGCTGCAAATCTCACTTTTGAATCAAGAACTGTTGGAGAAAAACACTGCAATTCACATGGCAATGTCAGGTCTGCATCTACTTCTGTCTAGAAAAAATAACATGAAAATGTCAAATCCCTTTTCTTATGTTTATATATAACTACAGTGGTTTAGAAATGGCTTCTTCCAAGGCTGCTCATCATAGAATAGAGCGTGGAGTTTGGACTATCGCTCGCTTTGGTGATATGCGGCGTGCATTAGCAGGTGTGTACAATTCCTACTGTGCGTTTCCAAGTTTACCAACCTTTTATTTTTATTCTTTTCTTCCACAGACCTTGGGTAGGAACATAGGTCACTATCACGGTGTAAACACCATATGTGAAATTTGGATGATTATTAACCAAATGAGGAATCTTAGATTATTCTATCAAAATATGATTTTATATGTTGCTACTTGCTAGTGTTCAAAGGACAATGAAATAGTTACTTTATTTTGATTTTCTTTATTCCTCTTTTGTCAGGTTCCTCTCTTTTGCAAGGTGAAGAATAGATAAGCTTATCAATCTTATTTTATTTAGAAAATAAAAATGTGTAGAAATTAAATGAGTTGGATAAATCAAGAATTTGATGATCTGCAAGACCTCTACGATAGTGTGCATATCAAAACATCTAAGCCAGATATTTATCCAGATACTAGCAAGTAGAGGATTGAAGCATCTACCATATAACTGGTTTGGAAAATCTTCTGTATTCCTTTGTTGTTATCAAGGAACCAAAGTGAAAGTGATCTGCACTTGGAACTTAGAAAGTATAATGACTGTAGTGATCCTAGAGTTAAAACCCTTGTAGATTCAACTATACATTTAGGGGAAAATAACAATAAACTCTATCATAGATATTGTAGTATGATAGATAGTTAAAATTTCAACCCATGTCAAGGTTTCGGTCTACGATACAATTTCAATACTATATTGTGCTATGCCGATACGTTTCAACACTTTTTAAATATAAAATATATTAATTAAAAATAAAAATATTAACATAAATATTTAAAAAAATAAAATACAAAAAAATAAAAGGAAAAAAAAAAGAAGAAAAGATGCAACCTCTGTAGGGTCGTGGAGGCACCGCAATTTGATTGCAACCTCATACCAGTGTTAAACGGTAGACAAAACGGTAATTTTGCCCGTACCCCCAACACAGATCTAAATTTTAAACCATGATCCGATGTACATCATAAACCACTCTCCTTGCTATAACATACGCGGATAACAGGTTGGGTAGATAAAGCACTACTTTGGGTAGCAATCTTTGGAATGCATTAAAGAGTGTTGAGGTGCTTAAACTACACTATGAGCTACAGAATACACCACTAACATATTTGGTTTAGAAGGATACAGTGATGCCAACTAGATATCTCATACCAATGACCATACATATCAGTGTGGCTTCACATGACTAATTGTGAGGGGTGTACGTTGGACTGTTGTTGTGCTTGTAGTGGCTGAGATGGCAGGGACTTTTTTTTTTTTGTAGAGGAGTGCAAAGCATGCTGCACTTGAGATTTCTAGGATGGGGCACCTATAGTAGAACAACTTGGTGAGTGTAAAAAAAAAACATCAATGTCATACTAGCTACCATGTTAACGGTAACAGGAAGGTTTCCACTTATCCTAGGAAGTCCCCACTACCTTTATTTATTGTATTATTATAACTTTACAATTTACACCATGCACTAGATCGTAGTTAAAAATGATCGGTAGTTTACAAGATCCCTAACATCCTTCTTTCTCCTCTGTATCCCTTCTTATCTTCATCCAAGTAAATTTTGCTCTAATTTTTCCTTGGAATATCTGTTTTCCAGATTTAAAGATAAATATATGATCACAGTGCTCTCTTTCTTTTTCTCTTAATTTCCTGTTTGATGTACAACAGCTTATTAATCTTTTTGTTTGCACAGCCTGTGAGAGACTCGTACTCCTAGATGCAGGTCATGAGGAGCTAAGAGATTATGCAGTTCTTTTATATCACTGTGGATTCTACGAAGTATGCTTACAGTTCTTGGAATTGTATCAAAGTAAAAAGGTAAAAGCCTATTTACTAGATCGTATGCTAAAATGGAAGTACCTTTAACTAAAATCAAGGATCTTGTTCTGTTCAGGATTCTTGTTGCAATTCACGGCCTAATAAAATGAAAGAGTTGGAGGAAGATCTTACTTTAAATTTAATGTCCCGAGTAAATCTCATTCTAGGAGAAGAAGGTTGGAGCAAGTCTGATGTTGGTAGAAAATATTGGGGCAGAAATCTTGAGCCATGGTAGTTCATATGGTCGTCTCGAATGCTTGATACTGCACGATCAGTTTACCGTAACTGCAGGTTGTCTTATCGCTAACAGATGCATATAGAATGAAAATAGTGGTTGTATATAGTTAGAAAGCCATTTATAGATGCGTGTATTTGTACGCTGCACTTATAGAACACTTGGGGAAAATTCTTAATTGTTAAGTTTCTGTCTTTTCTGCTGCATTTGAATTTCAACTGAGACTGAGAGTTCATTTGTTTGGTATAAAAATTGCGTCTATGTAAAATACTTGTAAGGAAAGTTTGTAGTTTCTTGTTAATTATTGGTAAGATACATGTCCCAAATAATTGGGAGCTGTTATTGGCATTCATGATTTGATTGGAAAGCTTGCATGAAGCTTCATACTACCTTGAGTCAGGAAACTGTCCTTTTAAAAAGATCTACTAAAAAACTTGCCAAATATCTACATCAATCTCAAATGTGGAATCGTCACATTATTAGTGATCTCCTATTGCTGTTTCTACGTATAGAGAGGGATAAATCAGAAACCCAGGACGGCCAGCACAGAAATACGGAGTTATCGGTAGCCTGACGGTGAAACTCAGAAATCGACTCTTTACCCTTTCGAACTTTAACACAGCTGTATTAGCTGTCCGAATAAGTCTTAGGGGCTATCTGCATCAATCTCAAGATTCGACAATATTAGTGCTCATGAATTGGATAGACAAAAAGATTAAACTTTAATGCTGCAACACCATTTTCAAAATTAAATGAGTTTTATGCGCAATGATATCATATTGTTCATATTCAATACTTCAAGCTTTCGCTGGAAGGATCCAGTGGTTAGTACATTACACAATAGAATAATGGATTAATTTTTCATAAATGTGAGAGTTATTTCTCCATACATTGGTTATTAGTCTCAAAAGTTAAAAGTTTATCGTGATTTATCTCCCTTATAATGGTCCGAGAGCAAATTGGTAGGATCGTTAGGTTAATAGATTTCAATCTTTTATACACTATTCAATACTCTATAGCATTATTATAAATCTAAAGTTGTAGATTTTTGTTAGGTAATTACTCTAAAGATACTTTTATTTTTAGTTTTTTTATTTTGGTGCTAGATATTTTTTATATTGACATCAAATATTTAAGTTTTCAATCAAATTAATTCTAAGAGCAACTAATTTGATCTTATAAAAATTTTAATTATTTATCAAAGTAAATTAAAAAATGCTCACGGTAAATAATCTAGTGTTTTAGAATTTATCATCGCATTTGAAAAAAAATCTCTATAAATACATTACAATTAAAAATCGAATCAGAAATACCAAAGAAATTACAAGGTCGATAGTTCAACATTTTAAATTTATCATTTCAGTTATAAAAAAATTCACGCAAACGCACTTAAAATTTGTCAAAGGAACAAATCTCGATTGGAAAAAATTCATACAAGCTTGGAAATATCTCACAGTAGCCTCGGGGGCAAGAAATTTCTTTTTAAACTTATATTCTCAAAGGAATCAAATCTCGATTAAAATTTAATTGGATATTAAATAATTTATGAAAACAAAACCATGAATACAGATGGCTTTTGTGTTGGAGCGTGTTTACGTTGCTCGCAAATGGAAGTTACGGATTCATTAATCAAGTGTCCAACCTGATCCCAGACTTTAGTTTCTAATACCAACAAATAATTCAGAATTTTTGTTTCTTTGAAAAAAGATGTTATAAACAACATGGCCATTCTTCTTGCATGCCAGACTAGATGGGCGATAGTGCTAGGCTTCAGAAAACTGATCCAGAATAGCATGGAAACCTCATACAACAACTTTCAAACCTCCTTTTTAAATCGTCATTTAAACAAACCGGTCAAACTAAATTTGCATCTCCAGGTCTCAACGATTTGTTACGATTATGGTTAATGCACATAAAATGGTAGGATCACCCTGACAATTTGGAAGAAATAACTACGGTCACTATAATCAATACCAAAATGGCTGATGAATCTTTAATATTGGGCAGGTTGGAGCTTGGCTCACCAACAATTCAACATTCTCAAGGATATACTTGGTTTCCATTTACATAGGTCGCCAGTACAGTATCAGGTAAATTCTCCAAAACTTCATCCCATGAATTGGCCGGCAACACGACAAAATCTGCAAACTTGGCCTTGGACAGGCTGCCCAAATCTTTGTCGAGGAAGGCAGCATATGCAGCTGAAATGGTGGATCTAACATGGACAAAAACAAGAATAGTCATCATAAGTCCGAAGTACAATAAGCAAAAGATAATCATGGAGCATAGTTAAACAAAACTGGATGAAACTTGGTCTGTTATAGGAATTAAGGTGCCACCTCTAGAAGGAGACTAACATGAAAATGAACATTAGGATCTTAAAATTTTATAAAGACATGAAGCAAGTCCAACAGGTGATTTGTATGTTCAGCTTATAGATTTTTAGTTAATTTGTCCGTCTTCACTTTTCTGATGGAATGTTACTATGATTCAAACATTGGGATCAGAATTCAAACTCTTTAACAGAATAATCATATTTCTTTTCATTCAGTTTAGTTATTCCTATCATCAACCAAAGCAATAGCCATTCCAACTTACCAAATTCTAAAAATATTGTTTGATGTCATCGACATCCTACCTATCACTTGCACAGTTCTTCCAAGCAAACAATGAGAACCACATTATCGGATACATATTTCATTTCAAGTCTATTGCATCCCCAAAAATAAATATTACTATTTTACCCCTGATAATTCAATTCTGTGAACTTGATTAGCAAAATACACATATGTTTCACCATGCTTTTAAAGCCGTGATATGTCCCCACGAGAGGGCCTCGTGGCTAGCGCGGCAGTAGACTTGCACAAGAGAGCAAGGGTCAATCCCCGAAGGCTGCAAGCCTTTTCGGAGTGTCTGCTCTCCTACCGCGTTAGTCCTTGGTTGGGCACAAAGTGTTCCTC
>JBAMHZ010422968.1:0-13206 GCA_037177395.1 Alpinia galanga | reverse complement strand
CATGATTTACTTCCTCTGTGTTGGCTGTGGGACTAGTTGGCAAGGGCGTTGAGGGCGAGCGAATCACCTTTTGCACAAGAAAGCCCTGATACTAATAATCTTGTCACACATAAGCTAACTGTGAGGTTCAAGACTGTCTTAACCACAAGAATACTATGAATCTCCCCTCTTTCATTCATCTCAGATGCACAATTAACCACGAGACAGGAGCAGTTAGCAGGGCTTGTTCACGAGTAGGTTCAACATGAACTAGAAGAAGCCACAGACAGAACAGGGATAGTGTTCATGAATGAATGCAACCTTAAACGTCCACCTGATTACACATAACAATGTATTATCTCCTTTTGTAGCTAATACTTGATTTGTTAAGGCAACATGTGCAAAGCAGAAACCCAACATCCAATGTGCTAAGGTAGACTACAAGATGCTGCAAGCATTCATTAACTCATGTTTCTGTACACAAGGCACCTCTGAGTACAATCACTAGAATGACATTTATTTGTTGCAGTGACCTATATCAGCTATCAAACTTGAAATATCCATTAATCTCTTGGAAAGTCTACCAGATTACGAGTAAACCTGATTTTCAGACTAAAGATCAAATGCGCAACAATTGTATTTTGATGACTAAAGGATACATGTTGAGCACTTGGTGGACAAGCAACATTATGAATGAAACATGCCAAGCATATGAATGAAACATCAAAGCATAGTGCTCACTCAAACAGACACACAAGCTGGTCATGTGGGACCATCTCAACTATTGTATAACTTCACAATCTTGTTTTATATAATCCTTTATGAAGTTTCATATTTTGTTGGATTTATACATATAATAAACTTTGTAAAAGTATTCAGAGACAAAAAAAAAATCTCATTTATTCAATTAAGATTACTTAGAACCAGTCCTAAAAACTATTAAAGAAACTAGTTTTTAAATAAACAACATCAATTTCCTATTTATATGTCTAAGCTTCTTTCTAGTGGAGCTTGATGAGATTTTAATAAACAAGTATGAACATAAATTTAAAAGATTCATTGGGAATGAACTTGGCTCAAGCTCTTCTAGTTTTATTGAATGAACAATTTTGAAGATAGTTAAAGCTTGGCTTGACTTAGCTCATTTCCGGATATTCTTTATTAGATGATGACAATAATCACTAAAATACAATAAGACATCTTACGCTTTCATAGCCTCATCCAAAGTGGTACGCTCACTTGGAATCCAAGCATTTTCCCATCCAGGAGGCACTCGGTGTATAGCAGTTCTGATGGCTCCTAGTGGATTGATATCAGCAACCTAGAAAGACATGCACCAAACTAATGACTCGAGTGATAGATCAAATTAAATCAAAGCAGAAAATGAACATAAGTTTGATATCAAAAAATACACACTGGCCAATCAGAACCAAAAGCTACTGTCACATTGCTGTCAAATAACGATTTGAACAAGTATGATCCACTCTGAGCCCTCGTGATCCCTAGCTTCTTTTCAGCAGACTCAGCATCATCCAAGAGATGGTCTGGCTGTCAACAATGATTCTTGAAAACATCATTTTCATGTTTGACGACAGACCGAGCAATATCCATGAGTATCAAAACATGAACTAGCGACACAAAACAACTAAAACCGAAAGTGATGCAACAACTAAACTCAATAATTTAAATTTCAGGCCGTTCACAGAGATGACCTAGCCAACAGGTTCAATAATTCACATTTCCATTTAATAGTATGTAGCCACAATCAGCATGTGCTTTGTAAATTAAAGAATCTAATACAACTTCAAGCTGGTGACAAAAACCATTTAAAATACTAGTGTTAAATAGATTTTTTTTTAAATCATGAATACAAATTAATCTAGAAAGGTTCCACTTCTTTAGCTAGTGTGGCATGTTCCTTGAACAGTTGAACCATATACAAAGAGATAGGAAGAAAGCAATTTCATATATTGTCATGTGTAAAGGACAATGAAACAAAGAGGGAAGATATTCTGCTTGAAGTCCAAATGACAAATGGGCTAGTGCTTTTATCTCATACAGAAACAATATCTTAAAATTTGACAAAAACTAACAATGAATTTCTCACTATAGCTCGTGAATTGATTAGATTGCCCAAAAAAATTGACGTTCAATGTTTAAAGCGTCACAAAATGGCAAGTAATAACTAAACTGAACACCCATGAAGGATCAAGTGTGAAATCATTAGAAATAACTAAAGGTACCAAGATTTACTGAGAGATGCTACTAAATAAAGGCATGGAAATTGGAGAGTCAAGACATCCCGGACTACTTGGCTTCTTCGTAGTTTGTTTTCCCCCAAACAGTGGGATAAACAAGACTGACGGAACATAAGCAGTTAATTCTCCTCTTATCTCCAAGAAATGGCATTCCTGAAAGCAAATGATGTTCTGGATATATATGTTGCAAATATGGTTGAACTACCGACAATTCTACCTTAGAGAAGGCACAATCTACCATAAAAGGTAGCAAGTTTGTTTGTTCAATGGAAGACAATACTAAAATGTAATTAAGGAAAAAAAATATATACTTTCAATTACTTACCTGCACAGAGGCAATCACGAGTTGTTTACCAAAACGTTTGGGTGATTCTGGCACAAGATGCTGGCAATGTTCAATCTGAAACATGTTTAAGGTCAATTAGTTATATCCATTAGATGAAGTTTCACGTAAAATAGACCATCTTCCTGAAACATTTATAGTTCAAACTTCAAAAGTGTCAAGAACCAAAAGAACACACCCTAAATCTGCGATCCCTCAATCCATTATAAGATGCAACAGTACTATACATATCCAGCACCATATCATTGGCTTTATCTCCAATCGCATGTATTGATACCTAGGTATACAGTCAACATAAATTAGAAAGAATTGAGTAGTGAGACAACCAAAACAGAAGATACCTGAAGTCCGCATCTGTCTGCATGCGTTGTTGCATTTTGAAGCCAATTCATATCTGCTACTTGAAGTCCATAATTATGTGGATCATTGTCATATGCCTACGTAAACTCAAAGGACTTACATTGTCGATGTTGTATAACTTTATTAAGATAAAATGAAAGATGAGAGAATAATCATGAGCCTGACAGTGGATATCAAAGTTGAAGCAGAGATCTTCATAGTATGTCTCTAACTGTGTGCTGTCGTGGGTTGTCAGGTGATGTGGAAGCAAATCTTATCAAGAGAGCAGGTTAGTTGGAACGGTGTGTCCTGGTGAGAATATAGTGGTTGAAGACCAAAAAAAGCTTCGTAGTTAGCAATGCATCTGGTGTCTAAGTGCATGTTATACAAACTATGTGCAGGAATAAGTTGAGTTTGGATGATTCATAAGTGATGGTGGTGTGATTTGCACAGAAGTAACCTGTTGATATGGCTAGTGGGTGCTCAGTTTGAATCCAAATGAAAACTTCGATTTCTTTGTTTGTTTCTCTTTTTTTTTTACTTGTTCTATTATCATGTCCAATGCTGATAACAACAATATAGGTATCTCACTGGCCACTCTCAGCAGTCATCAGTAAGTCTGAGGTGCTGAATGCAACACCGCTGAAAAAACACACTGTTCGAGTAGTCATATTTGTGTTTTAGAGGACATGTGGTCTCGCTCTTGCCAATGTGGGAGTGTATGAGTGCTCAATTGTCGATATATCTGCTCCCACAATGACATGTAGGAATGTAATGATGATTAGAAATGGAAAATGATTCATTGTGTAAGACATCTTAGTGAGACACCAGAAAATCTCCAACGAGGAGCAATGCTTGTTTGCAAAAATTCAAAAAAAATTTCTTTCTAACCAAATTCCACCTAAGGGCCAGATCCATCAAACTTCATCGAGAGGGACTAAATAGGAGATCAGGGACACTTGGTTGTCGACATATGCACTCTTTACACTTTTGACCTACATATGAAATATTATATGATAATTAGAGATGCAAATTAATCACATTGAAAGGAAGATATCTTAGTGAGCCACCAGCAAATCTCTAGGGGGCAGCAACCTTTGTTTGCTAAAAAATATATATATATATATTTTCTAATCAAATTCCTCACACCCACTAAAATGCCTGACCCATCAGGCTTCATCGAGAAGGGCTAATTAAGTGAGTAGAGAATCCTCAAGAAAAGGAAAGAGATGAATCAACAAAAATAAAACTGTATGATTCCTAGTTGAACTTACCTAGTTGCTGTACGTTGCAACAGTCCATTACACATTTTTGTTTCCAGAAATGAAGCAAACATTTATGCTAAGAAAGACAATATTATCATTCCAGTACTTATCAACATATTGAGTTTCCTTAATGACTCTTAATAGACAACTATTTCATAATGATAATTTAAATTAAATGTTGTTTACCATTTAAGCAAAGTGGCAAACTGGTACCGTATAGTCATTATTTTCAAAATGGCTAACTCATGAAGATCAGGAGATGCCAATCCGCCACTTTGTGACTGTGTTACTAGGACTACTTGTATACCCTTGTTGTACCACCTCCAACAACTAGACATCAGACCCTCCTATTCAGAACCAACACCCTCATTGACCACATCTAAAACATTTGATTAAGTAAATGTCAGATACCTAAATCCATTCTCATGTCAGATACTCTTCCCAAAGTCCGAGTAATTGGTGTCAGCTAGAAAGCAATTGAAAGAAGAGGGAACCAATTGAGAATCGGGCAAAAATCAGCAACTACAAGATGTAAACATAAAATTTACTGTCTATGCCAGCAACTAGGAAATTACCATATTTAGCCGATGTTATCAGATGGCTGTGCATATTACATAGCCCTATGAACAATTTGACTTTGAAATTATTCTTCTCCAATTCTAATCTAGCCAATCCCAAATTTACTATAATACTACAAAATAGGAGTTACTCTCGGTAAGAGTTGATTGTTATCTAAAACAAATCTCTTTTGGAGTCAAAAGGCATTTGAGTGGGTAGAGGGAACTAAGAACCTACTCCAAGCTCATCCGACAATGTCTACCCCACAGAGATCAGCTGAGGTGTATTGACAAGTTTGCTTTCCTCCCAAACCCAACCCAGCACATTTTTTGCATCAAGATTATGAAATTGACCAAGAACCTGACCCAATTTATGGAAGAAAAAAATTGAGGCATTATGAGTCAAATTTAGTAGGAGAGCTTTGGTGCAATGGTAAAATTGTTGTCTTGTGACCTCACGGGTTCGAGTTCTGAAAACAGCCTCTTGCAAAAGCAGAATAAGCGTGCGTATAATAAATCCTTCGTTAAGACCCCGCATGACGAGAGCTTCATACACTGGGCTACCCTTTGTGAGCCAAATTTAGTACCATGGCAACCACAGAGACATTAAAAACTAGACAATTGGGCCGGATTTATAAGCAAATTGTGATTGTTCAACTGTGTTAGACTGCTGAAAGATCACAATGCTAAAGTATAAAATTACATCTTAAAGAAGTTGATTATTTGTTTAAGAAGTGATTGACTATTAAAACAAAATTTAACAGATCTCTCATATTAAAACTCTAAATCTAGCTCAAAGAAAGTTTCCACTTGCCTGAAGACCAGGAAAGTACAATCGATAGGACCAATGTTTTTGGCAAACCAACATAAAACACGTGAGAATAATTGGTGCTCCATTTTTTTCATGTCTGCCTAAACATAGGACTAGAAAATTTTCAGTTTCAAGATGAAATCTTGAACCAAGTAGGTCTGGAAAGTTGCTAATCATCTAAAACTGAAATTAATTTCTTCCTTGGAAATTTTACTTCCGAGGATACATGTATTTGCAATTCAATTCATAGAATCTAAAGATTGAACTACTATGGTACTCACTAACATTTGCTCAAACAGAGAACACGTGCATGTGCATGCACCATGCTAGAAATTTATTTTTGCAAAACCACTCTAGTTCGGAAGTCTGCAAAACTAGATGGATCATGGCCCCATTGGTCAATTACAAATACACTATAGTATTACTTTACAGCAACAGGTAATGTAGTAACATTTTCATATTTGTGAAAAGATATGTCGGACACAGCAGTCAGATAACCAAATCTTGCTCATAACCTAAAGAAGAAGAACTAAAAAGTTGCAATGAATGAGAAAGTGAATACATCAAAACCTCAGTTCTGTGTTTTTTATGGTATCAAACAAATTACATATGTAATGTGATCATTCACCCACTCAACTATGCTATGACGGAGTACCTGTAACAAGATGGTTCTATTTCAAATTTATTGTGTTAGATAAAATTGATAGATCACCTCATAGAACAGTGCACTATTCGAGCCCAAAGAACCATCTGCAAAAGCTTTGACACCGCCAAAATGCATCCATTTACTGAACACTTTACCCTTTTCTTGGATGAGATCCTAAGAAATAAACAATTGAACAAACAATGGATAGACATAATCACTTAAGATAAACATTAAATAATTCTACATTGAAGGAATAGTAGTAAGAAACTAAATGAGATGAGATTGATCATAAGAAAGAAGTGTTAAAAACAACGATACTATAACCCTGACTTATGCGAATACAAGAACAAAAGATAAGGAAAAACAACCACATTGCATAATATAAGAACAATCACAAAGAAAAATAAAAAACCCCTTCATGTCTTTAGACAATACAAGTACATGAAAATTTTTACATGATCCAATAACTATTTTCACTTCCATTCTACAATTTGTCCAGAACCAGAAATTTGCTGATATTTCTAACCTACCTGATTAACCTCAGAAAATCAATTTTGAGCTATTTGCTTACACTTCTTTTCATGTTTATGGCACTTGCTGCACTTCTTTTTTCTGCATTAGAGTGGATGTGTTACTAGTGTTGATTGGCATCAAGTTGAGGGATGTGCTGATGGAATTGTCATGTCCTCAAGGTGAGTCTTCTGAGACATGGGAAGGGCTCACTCGGGGCATGACACATGGGGCATTTTAACTTGTACAGTTTACAAAATAGTGTATTGGGACAAAGAAGAGACAGCCACTATCGTTTTGTACAATCCACCAAACATGCCTTGTACCAATCACCAAACATATATAGTAGATTCAAATAAAATATAGGTATATGAAGGTCAAAAAAAGTGATAAAGATGGAGTGACATGACCAATATCCTGAAGCCACAGTAATATTGGTAGGATGAGATGTTGTAAGTTTGAAGAAAGGGAAAGATCACCAGGCATATGCTTAGAAGCTTCTAAGAATCCAAATCTTTGACCTAAAGGCATGCCCCATACAAGCACTAGAAGTACCTTCTTGAACTAAAGATGCTGCTAATTAAAATGGCATACCCTGAGAAACTCGCAAATGAAGTATCTATACTCATATAATAATATATCAGTGGTAGAACTAACACTAGAAGGTTTACTGCCAATAAAACCATTGTGAAGAACTTAAAAATCAGAGAGCATTAAAGAAGTCATAGAACCCAATATTTCGGGTTTAAAGGCAGACTTGTCCATAGCAAACCTACAAGAACTCTTAACAGAACATTCAGCTCATTCCAGGCTTAGTCTA
Source organism: Alpinia galanga (assembly GCA_037177395.1). Taxonomy (NCBI): domain Eukaryota; kingdom Viridiplantae; phylum Streptophyta; class Magnoliopsida; order Zingiberales; family Zingiberaceae; genus Alpinia; species Alpinia galanga. The sequence goes on along the minus strand of JBAMHZ010422968.1, from coordinate 5,678 downwards.
CATGATCTGGATAGTTGTAAAATATAAAAACAAATGCTGGATGGGAGATGTTTAGATGACACTAGTGATACAACAACAACAACAACAACCAAGTTTTATCTCACTAGATTAGATGACACTCGTGATAACAACAGAAAATCATTGTTGTTTTTTTACCCAGATCTTGTTTGTGGTTGAGGATGTCGTGATGCACAGAAAATTGAAAAGATAAGCAGCAATGGAACAAGAAGCTTGATCTGAAGAGACAAGCTACTATGGGAGAACAGGAGACGTCGGGTGGGAGTTGACCTAATGATAGCAGCTATAATTAAGATCACAAGATTGAGCAATGCAGAATTACAGAATTGAGAAGTAGCAGATGTCAAAAAGAAAAGCTTAAGCAAAGGTTCAACACCAACAAGAGAGTAGCAACAAACAAATAGCAGATAAGAGAAGATACTTTCATCTTCCACTGAGATGTTGTGGGCTTCAAATCTGAGAAGAAAGCTAGATTTTGCAGTGGGCTTCCAGTCATTCAAAGCACCTGGTAGCTTTAGAGGAGCCCATTGTCACACAAATAAACTACTAGAATAAACATATTTAGGATGGTAGAAGCTTGATATTCTTTTGACTGTGATATATCAGAATGTGCCAGACAAGTCTTAATATAAAAAATGTGTCATTTATATTGCTCCACTAAGCCTAACTGCATAATAACTTGCCAAACATGTACTGCTTGGATTGATTGGTTGCGCATTTACCCTTACTATTAGTGTCATAAGATTCAGTTCAGTCCTTTGATTACACAGTAAGATATGGCCAAGAGGTTGATTAATTTTGAACAACTTAAGAGTCAAAGAAACAATACCACGAGAAAATTCTTTCATCTAATCAGTAACCAAATAAAGAACCTTGGCATTTTCATTATACAATATACTAAAAACTTAAATAGTGCAAGGATAAGATTGGTAAATGGGAATGCCACTTACAACTAATTGAGACCAAGTTTGCAATGGGAAAAATAAGTAAACTCTGATCAGCATTTTCCCAGAAGAATCAGCCCATTGGTAAACATCTGCAGAAATATACCAAGAACAGCTACATAGTTGAGAAAGCACCTGACAAGGCGATGCTCATGAAGCACGCAAGTCTTGGTAAAGCATGTTTTCATAATAATGATGGTCCACCACTAAATGGTTCTGAATCTCAAAGAAGAAATATGGCAGCCTTGACTCATTTTGTTATAAGTTGTACAACAATACATGTTAGTTGTATACTTCAAATTTACAACTTAAGCAAAAGAAATAACCTATGTTGCAGTGAGAGAAATCTAACAACATCCGTAAAGTATAAACAAAATAGTAGGATAAGAGGTACCTTATGGGTGAGGATTGCATAATGGATTAGACCTTGACAGCCAATGTTAAAAATGTCTAAATCTATGAGCATGTACCCCACCCAACATTGTTAGGACAAACACCAATCAATGATAATGATGATGATGACAGGGTAACTTTTGTTCATAACTAATGACAAAAGTTGAGGACACTCAAACATCACCTGAAAAGTCTTGCCAAACATGATGAACTGAGGTGCCTGGAAAGAATCTTCCCATATCAACTACTGTTGTCACTCCCCTGGAAACTGCATACTTGCTTGCTCTTAACAATGCATCCCTTCTCTCCTGGATTGACACTTCAGGAATCACAGCTAGAACAAGCTTCATTGCAGAATCGACTAGCAGACCACTAGGCTCTGCATGATATAAAGGTGCAAAATAAACAAATCAAAGCAAAGATATATTATTTTAATGCAAGTAACTGTTAATATCTAATTGTATTCATATTCTAAAACGTTTGAAAAAATTAATAAAAGCATTATTGGCTCCCTTTGACAAAAGTTTCCATTGTCATTTTGTTTCTAATCCATAACCATAAGGTGTTCTATCACCGAAGGAGATCATGAATTGACCAAGAACATGTTTGTTAAATCGGTGACCAACAACAACAATTAAGTCTTATCCCACCAGGTGAGATCGGCTATATGGATCCTCCTACACCATTGAGCTATCTCCTCTACTATATCATCATTTATATTTAAATAAATTTTATCTTATTTTATCGTTACTAACCAAGTCTTCTTTGGTCTTCCTCTTTCTCATTGATTTGCATATTTATAATAGTTTCACATCACCTACCTGGAGTATCTACCTATCGCCTAAATACATGTCTGCATCATCTTCAACATATCTTTCAAAATTTTCTCTCAATGGGTGCAGTCCTAACTTTCGCTCTAATATTCTCATTTTTTATTTTATTCATCCTCGTATGTCCACACATCCATTTTAATATTTTCATCTCTGCAACTCTCATCTTTTACTCATGTGCTCGAGTCATAGTCCAACATTCAGCTTCATATAACATAGCAGATCTAATTGTCATTTTATAAAATTTCCCTTTGAGTTTTAAAAATACTTTACGATCACAAAGAATAGTCGATGTTCTCCTTTATTTCAACCATCCTGCTTGTATTCTATGTAAAACATCTTTTTCAATCCCTCCATCCTTTTGTAAAAATGATTCTAAATATTTAAAAGTTTTTGTTACAGATTATCTCCTAACTTAACAATTGTCTCATTATATCTAACATTATTAAATTTAAATTTTATATTCTGTCTTTACTCTACTAAGTGTAAGACCTTACGCTTGTTATATTTCCTTCCAAGATTCAATTTTAATATTTACTCTTTCACATATCTCATATACCAAAATAATATTATCTGCAAATAACAGACGTCGTAGTATCATGTCTTGGATGCATATAGTGAGTTCATCCATGATTAGTATAAAAAGATAGGGACTTAATACTAATCTTTGATGTAACTCTATCTTTATAGAAAATATTTCGGTTAATCCTCTGACCTTTTCACTCTTGTCATTGCATCCTCATACTATCCTTTAGGACTCTATCATAAACTTTTTCGGGATCAATAAATATCATGTTCTCAATATTTTTCAATTAATTGTCTAAGAAAATATATAGCTTCTATTGTCGATCTTCTTGGCATAAATCCAAATTAATTTTCGGTCACTGTGGTCTCCTTTCTTAGTCTTTTTTCCTATTACTTTTTTACATAGTTTCATGGTATGACTCATTAATTTAATACCCCTATAATTTACACAATTTTATATATCTTTTTTTATTTTTATATAAGGAAATTAGAATGTTTATCCTCCACTGATCATGCATTTTTTTTATTTTTAATATCAAGTTAAACAACAAGTCATTTAATACCTTGCTTCTTTAGATACTTCTATATCTCTATTGAAATATCATCTGATCCAACTACTTTTCCATTTTGCATCTCATTTGAAACATGATCTACTTCTGAAGTTTAAATTCTACAATAAAAATTTAAATTTTTATACTCCTCTAACCTACTTAAGTTACCTAAGTTAAATTGGTTACCTAAACCTTCATTAAAAAGTAGATGAAAATACCTTTTTCATCACTCTTTTATTTTCTCATCATTCAATAGTACCTTATTGCATTCATCTTTAATGCATCTTATTTGAATAAAATATCTTATTTTCCTCTCTCTAAATTTAGCTATTTTTTAAATATCTCTTTCCCTTTCTTTTGTATTTAATTCAAAAGTTCCATTCTTAACTTCATTGACCACTTTAAAAAATACGATGCAAAAATTGAAAGATGAAACAAAATGCCACTCAGGAATATTCTAATGTTGAGAAAATCAACTGTGTTAATGAAGTAGTTTAAACGAATAAATTTAGCACACTTACATTTCCTCTGGTAATAAATGTGTCTTGCAACAAATTGATCAAACAAATGTTAGAATGAAATGTTAATGCTCCCATTTTATCTGAACAAAAGTAGCATTTACTGAAACCACATTGTGAGGAAAGAATTATCGCAAAGGAAGAACAGCATAGATTAAAGATGGTTCCCGATTAAGCAAAACAGAGAGCACAAGCGTTCCAATCGGACTCTGAAGAAACATAGGGATGCAGGAATTTATATTATTTTAGGGTCTCCCATTAATTGAGCCGCGCAAACAACATGATTTAGATTTGTGGCGACTAGAATTGAACCAATTGTTAAGGGCAGATGAAACTGGTGGACGCATGGTAAACTAATTTAAAAAATGGATTTTTTACGAGGCTATCGGTCGTGTGGCATACCTGCGAATAAGATGAGCAAGTAGCAGCAGCAGAGCAGATGGACAGCATGACACTTGTGTTTTCGATTGCCCCTTTCTTTCTTTCGCTAGAAGTCGTCGAACTGCAGAATACAATAGACGCTGCAGGTTGATTTGGGTAGCGAGGGAGAGGAGTGACAGGGACGCAGTCGATCTGTGGCTTGGAGTAAGCGGCGGAGGATTAGAGGGAAGCGGTTTCTGTGACGGTGCGTTGTCGTGGGATTATCCGATCGATCGAGTGGCGCGATGGCATGGAGCCTCTGGTTGCTGTTCAATCTTCATTGGCCCCTTAGTCCGGTCCTCGGCTTAATAATTTTTTTTTTTACTAATATTAAATATTCAAATCTTCAATCCGATTAATACTGAGAGCAATCGATTCAATCCTACGAACTTCTCTCAATCCTAAGTAAAGTCTACACCAACTACTAAAATAATTCAAATGTATTCACAGCTCAACGGTTCAATCTAGTCACACTATTTTTATAAAACTGTCTAACATCAAAATAATATTCTATTTATAAAGATAAATTTATGCTATTAAAAACACTATATAAATTTTTTAAATTTACTGTCAAATATACCTTAACAAAATTGAATTATATAATTTTCTACTTTACCGTACCTTCTCCTCGGCAACAACAAATAAAATATTTACTTTTTGATAAGACCAAAAGTATTTAGTAAAATAATTAAACCAAACCAACCAAGCCAACTTAAAAAGAAAATATTAAAATAGTTCTTTAACCTTGCATGTTTTTTTTTTAAGTTTGAGTTTGATTAAAGATTGGTTTAAATTTAGTAGTACTAAATAATATTGGACTCTTAATTTGATTTTTTTTAAAAAAAAATTGTTTAAATATATACACTATTAGTACAATCAATCCCAAATAGTCTAGTTTGATATTGATTATTTATATTTAAGGGAACATTTAAATTTAACTCTATCTTGTGATTTGATATGTATATTTGAGTACCTAAAGATTCAAATGAATACATACATAGAGACAATTTAATGCAACTGATGTGGTATTTGATGACTTAAATGTTGATGTAATTCGATCCAATCCAATCCCAACCAAGGATATATTTTGATATTTGAGCGATATGATTGTTGCTGAGAAATATATTATTTAGACAAATCAAATAAGTCATCGTTAACTAAATACTTGATAATGAAAAGTTAGATAGGGCATAAAGGATTGAATATTTAACAAATAATGAAAGTTTAGATATATCATGGAGGATTGAATATTTAATAATTATGGAAGTCTAGATAGGGCATAGAAAACTAAATATTTGACAAGTAATAATGGCTCAACAGATCAAAGACGCAAGATTGAGATCTTGGGGAAGTGAACTCTAGGCATTAAAAATCCTAACATATCATGGTTGACCTTAGATTGAACAAGTAGAAGACATAGTAGGTGAAGGTCAATTAGAGACATAAGGTTTTCTATCACAATACAAATTCAACTTTAGA
>JBAMHZ010422889.1:0-11463 GCA_037177395.1 Alpinia galanga | reverse complement strand
AAATATAATGGAATCTCATATTTATAATATACAATGTTTTTTAGAAATAAAAAAGCAACAGAAGCATAGGAGATTTTCTTGTAATCACATGGTATTTTACTTGAAAGATTGACAATCCAAACGTCTTGCCCACAGAATTGACAGAAATATAGCAAGCTAACATAGACCATGGAACTTTGTAGCTAACTTATGACATACAACAAAAAGTAATCTGCCTCTTAAAATATTTACATTTGATAACTGTGGAAATACATCCACCATGATTCAAATTTTACTCTCAATCTCCAATGCATGACAAATCCAAAGATTCAACAAGTCACTCTGTTTTCCTTCGATAATTCACTGTCTAAATCAGGTATGACTTGCCTAATTATATTAAGGCAATAAAATTACATCCTAAAAACTCTATTTTCATCTTGTGGATATCAATACAGCCTAAGATTTTCTGAAATGAAAACTGTTACAAATTTTTAACACAAATAATTAAATGGCTAATGTGGCATGATTACATGGGCCATGATTATAACATCAACTCGATACCTTCTTTTATGGAAGAGGGATTAGTCACAGAAGCTAAAGGTTGGGATTCGCCTTGTTAAGGTTCAAAATTAATCAAGATAAGCGAGGTGAGCTTTGGATAATTAACCTAATGCCTTTTGTTTTCATGGCTAAATGATGCTTCTCCTTTTTATGTTTTATGAGGTAAAGACAAACAAAGTGCATCTTCCGGAAACCAACAACTTTGAATGACAAAGTAATTTTGTTTCTTTTTTTAAAAAAAATTACCTAGCCTATGCATGATATAATCTCTGCAAATCCTACTGTCCTAATTTTCTATTTCATGTTCACATAGGTGAATGCCTATTGCAATTTGATCTAAACATGTAAAAGGCACTCATAGAAAACATTAGGAATAGATTTTTACCTTGATGATTGACATGCAAGAAAACCTCTGGGAAAAAGATGATTTCTTTATGATCCTGCTATCAATGCTTCCATCCTTGCACATCTGCTGAGCAATTTCGCTCAGTAGCATCATCTGTGCTTTATCGGAACCCATGGAAATCAATATCTGTCTCATAGGCTCTCTATCAGCTTCAAGCTCCTGCAGACGCATCTCAAGCTTAGTTATTTCCGCTTTCTCAATTACATTACCCATTCGAGATCTCTTAGTCTTTAGCTCCCTTGGTGTGCTGACATAGTCATCACTAGCGACATGCACCGCATCCACTGTATACACTCTGTCATTCATCACCTCATAATCTGATACGGCATCGAACGATGTCGGAAACTCATCCCCCTTGTTGAATTCCAGGACAGATCCATAGCTTCCGCAGGAAAGATTTCTGAGATGCCAAGGCCGAGCTCGTGGAGAATGACCCACGATGACTCCCTTATCCGTGACATTCCCAAATATGCTACTTGGCATCCATTCGAGCTGGTAAATCCGCTGCTCCAGCTTCTGGAGGTGCTCGCGTGGAGTCTCACAAGAAGGGTACTTATCGAGTTCGGCACCAAAGTCGCTGATGCACTTTATTGAAGGATACTGAGACTCCTGCGGGAACTCGATTTGGGGGATGGCAAAGGAGGAGGTCACCGAATCAGGTGTTTGCGGCTCAGAAGGAGGCGCATCCCCGTCGAGGCTAAACCCGTAGCTCAGGAGGCGGTGGCGGTAGGCCTGGACCTCGCAGGAGAGGGCTTGCATAGCTTGTTCGCGCTTGAAGAGAAGATCCTCAAGCATCGAGATCTCCTCCTGGTTATGCTTCAAATTCTCCTCGGTGACGCGCTTGAACTGGCGGCTCTCCATGACGATTTCCGCCTTCTCGTGCTGAAGCCGGACTATCATCGACATGGCCTCTTGAGCAGAGGAGGCCGCGGCGCTCCGCTCCTCCTCCAGCTCCTCTTGTATCTTCTGAATTGTTTGCTGATGGCTGAGGAGGGCCCCGCGAAGGACCTCCTCGTTCCAGGTCTCCACCCTGGCAACACTGGTGCTGCGTTCGAAGTTGTCCCCATCAGGGCCGACGCGCGAGAGGATGTGGGCGTCGGCTGCGCTCGCGTCCAGCTTTCGCCTCAGAGACCGATGCCAGGAGGTTGAAGGGGAACACCCAGGAGAGAAACTCCCGACGAAGAAGCCCTCCCCTCCTCCCCCAAAGGCTGGACCTTTACGCTGATCACCGGAATCCATGGGTTCCGAGAAACCTAACCACGGAGCCTCAACCGAGATTCAATGCTGCCATTCGAAGGCCACCCCTCTGATGCGTCGCCGCCGCCGATGGATGGGATGCTTCGCAGGGGCGGCGACGGTTGGTAAGGAGACGCCAGAGGCGGAGGAGGAACGAGAAGGAGAGGAAAAACCATTGTGGACGACAAATTTAAGGAGGCCACAGGGAAAACACGTGCCTTCTATATTTGTTGAGGAGAGACTAGAGACTAGAGGGGCTTCCTCGAATGCTTCGTTTCCGCGGCGGGAAAGAAGATTTGAGACTCAGAGGCGAGACCAATTAAGATTGCGGACCGTACAATGGCCTACACACTTGGACGACCCCACATTAAAGGTATAGAATTATCTAGCTCAATAAATATATATATATATATATATATATAAACACATCAATTTTGGGTATCTTGTCCCCATTCTTCTGCCACTATTGAACAATTAATAATTAATAATGTTGACAAATTATTGGTGTCAGTCACAGTCTATAATTGCGAGGTGGGATCAAATACACCTGCATGCTGCATGGACTCTTGCCAAGCTCTCCGTGAAAATATTTTTGACTTCAAAATAAGAAAATGTCTTTCTTTTCTTTTTACTTCAGTCAATTAATAAAACTCAATTATTTGGATGGTTAAACAAGTTAAGGGGCAAATTTATTTTTATTGTAAAATATATTAAGAAATAAAATTAAACAATTCTCGACAATATTATTCTGCATTATTAGCAGACAAACATCCAAATCCGACTCGTTTATCATCCTCTTTTTTATTTATTTTTGTTTTGAAAATTTTATCGTTTCACAATATTGTAGTTCAGATATCTCCGGGATGGAGGAAATGGGACCCACGGAGTGGGCCATCCGCTCTTTCGTTACCTGGGTCGTGACTTATTGCCTGTTTTCTTCCATCACTGCGCCAACCTTCACTGCTCGTCCTTGTGAAGAGCGTTAAGTCACCTGCCGCTTTTCTGTCTCTCGCTCTCATCCTCTCTCTCCTAAACCCTAATTGGCGGATCGTTCGAGTCCCTCGGAAGTCGGAAATCGATCGCCCTCCTCCTTGATTGGTCAGTGGGATCGGTCACTCCGTTCGGATCGGTATCGGCGTCGGCGGCGAATCTGTACGGCTTTTTCTTGTGCTTGTTCTTTTTTTTTTTCTTTTTTTTTTCCGTGTGATTCCTTCGAGCCCCGTGCTGGTTTTTACTCGTTGATTTCTTCTATCTCTTCTTCGACTGACTTTTTCGTTTCGTTTCCGTTCCCATGACAATGTGGGTGGCTAATCAGTGATTTCCTACCTCTTTTTTTGTTGGTTGCTATATTTTCCTACTTGGATGACAAAGTCTCTGCTGCAGCATCGATCTGTCCAGAGAGAGCGGCAATTTTTCCTTGGAAAAATCGGCTTGTCGTACTGTAGTTTTCTTTAAATGTCTGCTATTTGTGTAGATTCAAAAAAAATAAAATAAAATAAAAATCCAAGAATCGAGAAAAATATGCCGGCTTCTAATCTAGTCTTTTTTTGTGGTTATGAGGGAAATTTTGTTTTTGGCGATGTTTTATATTTTTGTAATGAGATTTTTGTTCAGACTCCTTTGATATGAATGCCTCGATTCAGAGAAACGAGGAGATAACAGTGGAAGTACGCACCTTGCCACAAAGTTTTTTTTTTTTTTCTCTCTAGAAGGCTAAAACATTTTTTTAAAAAAAAATTTTGTGCATCTCTTGATCCAGCTAATTTTTTATTTGGTTTCTTGGAGCAATTGCTTAAGCACACTAATGCCGTGCTATCTTATCGCAGAATCATTGTTTACTGTGGATTTAAGTCATTGCTTGGTGTTTCACGATAATACTTCACTTCGCTGTAACATGGATTTCTATGAGATGATCTATCCATTTGATATTTGATCAACATTGAGGTGGTTTTTCTCAAGTCAGTTGAGCAATTGTCAGATATGTCTGGTGTCACTTCTGAGATTGTTGAGACAAACGAAGTCCCAAATCTGGCCAGTTATTATGATGGATCAAAGATTGCAAGTACTAAGCTCAAACCAAATCTCCGAGATGGTAAATGCCAATACAAGGAAGATGAATTTGACCAACTTTTAAGAGCAATAAATCTCAGGACATCAAGTGTTCTTAGTCCTAGTCATTCAGGGATAGATTTGTTGCATAAGAATGCTTCGAAGAAAGCACTCAGAGGTGGCACACCTCGCACGTCGGGAACAGGAATGCCAGAATCTGTCACCTTAAAACAGGCTTTGAGAAGATTATGCATTTCCCAAGCATCAGAGATGGCTGCTATGAAGAGGTTATCGGGGGCCTCTGAAGCTGTAACAATCGAGAGGCTTTACGCTTCGGTGGTTGTCCAAACAAATGACTCTGATTTTCCTCTGAATGTAGCAAAGACAAATGTAGTTGAAATATCCGGAGACTCATCAAATAGACCAGTTCCATGTGGTGAACTGCAACAGGCAGAGTCAAGTAACCAGAATGCTGCTTCAGTATCTAATAAGCATATTGTAACAAAAATCAGAATCCAAGATGTACTTCAATCTGTACCAGATGAATCGCTTGAAAGTCAATTGGCAGCAAGGAAGAGGGATATGAAGGGTAAATCAGTCTCCAAACAGTCCATATCTAGCCCACATGCTGTTTCTGCATCGAACAATCCTATTATGATTCCACGTCAATTTTACTCATTAAATAGGAATAATATTACTAAACCGAAAGTAAAGTGCGAGCCAGGTTCAGTGCCTAGTGGTTCCATCAAATGCAATGAAGTTAATAAAAGTGATACTACTATGTCTAATTCAAAATCATGTTATCCCAAAGAATCTGTCACCCCTGCATCTACTGTTCCAGAAAGTAATACAACAGATATTGATTGCGGTGCAGTCAAAACTATTTCTGGCATAAATAGCTTCAGCAGTGGTCAAGTCAATGGAGTGAAAGAAAGTGAATTCTCTACATCACAAGAAGAAGGGGAGTGCTCCCATAGTTCCAAAAGCAGCACTTGTGATTATAGTTGCAGCACTAGCTTTAGCGAAGAGAGCCATCAGAGTGGTATTGTTGTTAAAGGATGTAGACCTCACATGTCGAAGGATGTGAGATGGGTCGCCATTAGTCACATCTTAAATCAGCAAGCAAGATTGTGTTTAAATGACTTTAAACTCCTCAAACGACTTGGTTGTGGAGATATTGGAACAGTTTATCTTGCTGAACTAGTTGGTTTTGAATGTTTGTATGCTTTGAAGGTCATGGATATTGACTTCCTGGTTAGCAGAAAAAAGTTGCTAAGAGCACAAACAGAAAGAGAAATATTGGAAATGCTAGACCATCCATTTCTTCCTACCCTCTACTCACATTTTACAACAGAGAACCTCTCATGTTTGGTTATGGAGTATTGTCCAGGTGGTGACTTACATGTTTTGCGACAAAAGCAACCTGGAAGGAGTTTCTCTGAGGCAACAGCTAGGTATGTAGATTAAATTGATGCATGTGTTGCTTCAGTAGTCAATTTCATCCTAAACACTTTGTTTCTTGTTTTGTTTGGTTTATCAATAAGATAATGAGTGTGATATTACAATCGACTAAGTTCATAAGTCATAACAATCAAATCTACTCCTCTCTAGGAAGAGAAAACAAACAAAAAAAAAAACGAAAGAAAGAAACCTTCAATAAATTCCTCATCATAGTCACTCTCATCACTTTCTTTGTCAAAATTAATGTCTTCACTTACGAAGGGAACAATTGATGGAGGTCGAAAGGAGAATGAGAGAACTTGCAAAGCATCAAAGGCCAATCAAGAATTCATCTTTGACATCATTCGATGTAAAATTGATGCAACGTTATGAATTATTCTTAAATGGAAACACAGAAAATAATTGTCCAAGAAGAAATTTTATTATGCAAAGGATGATTAGCATCAGGGATTAAGGTCCCTTTAAATGACTCCAACTCTAGCAAAATTGAAAATGAACTAAAGTTTTTTCTAAGTAATGCTATGCCTAATAAGACTTGATTAAATTTTCAATAGATGTCTCATCTTCAAGATAATTATCAAACCATAAAGTACCTTAATTAACTATTTATGTTAACTAAAAGCATCTACCAAAATAACACTTTTACAAAACTTAAATTTCTGATTTCCATTACTAACAGCTCATACGCTTGATAGTTTTTTATCATCCTAAATCCAAACATGTCATGATCATTTTGCTTTGACAATTCAACTACCTTGTTTGCTTTTTCTCTGGCATCCATTTCATTGGATTGAAAGACATTCAGATAGAAGTGTACCTGACTTTAGTTGGGAAGCTCTAACGTTTGCTTATGTGGTTTGAAAAGGCAAGTTTTTGATATACTTGAAAATTCTGAATGCAACCAAGTAGTTCAGTAACAAATTCCTGTATACAAGAAAAATGTACGTCTGCAGTTTTTATTGTCTCTTATAGTATCATGTTTTTCATGGATCTGTTTAAGTTCTTATTGTTTGTTGAGGCTGCTCACTCACTCTTGGCAATGGTTGCACCAGGTTTTATGTTGCAGAAATTCTCCTTGCTTTGGAATACCTGCACATGCTGGGTGTTATTTATCGGGATCTAAAACCAGAAAACATCCTGGTCCGTGAAGATGGCCATATCATGCTCTCTGATTTTGACTTGTCTCTCAGGTGCTCAGTGAGTCCTACTCTTCTTACATCCACATCTTTAGGCGCACGCGACTCTGAAAAGAAGCTCGTAGGACCTTGCGTTGAAAATAGCTGCATTGACCCTCTCTGTCTCCGGCCAACCTGTGTTCAAGTTTCTTGTTTCACACCCCGATTGATAACCTCCACAGCAGCAAATGCAGGAAAACTAAAATCTGACGTGGGTTGTCAGGTAAGCCCGCTTCCACAAGTTGTGGTGGAGCCCACCGATGCGCGATCCAATTCCTTTGTGGGGACCCATGAATACCTAGCCCCTGAGATCATTAGAGGAGATGGACATGGGAGTTCTGTGGACTGGTGGACCTTTGGGATCTTACTGTATGAGCTACTTTTTGCTAGAACACCCTTCAAAGGGCTGGGAAATGATGAAACACTAACCAATGTGGTGACACAGAGCTTAAGGTTTCCCGAGAACCCATCTGTTAGCTTTCATGCTAAAGATTTGATTAGGGCTCTCCTAGCCAAGGAACCAGAAAACAGGCTGGGATCAGCCACAGGGGCTGCTGAAATTAAGCAGCACCCTTTCTTTGCTGGGATAAATTGGGCCTTAATACGCTCTTCTCCACCACCTGAGACACAAGGCAGTGAATTTGGGACTCCTGTGGTTATTCGCAAGAAAAAAGAAGGAAGGTGTCTTGATTTCAGGTCGAATGGACATGATGTGGAGTTTGAGTTGTTCTAGTACATTGTGCTTCCAATGCAAGAGTTCTGTAATCTTCCAGTTCTTCTGTTTACATAAATGTAGGCCTAAGCTCTTCCTATTCCTTGTTTTATTGCATGTATTTGTTTATACAAACGATCGAGCTCGCCATTGTCTACCACTTTTATACTCTTCTTGCATATACTTAATGATAGGAACATTGTCATGTGTACAAAAACGTCGCGTGTATTACTCAATTTATGTTTATGGTAGCTTCAACATTGTGACAAAGGTAGTGTGATTTATTAGTGATCTTAACTGTGACTCCCAAAAGTTGTTGCCGGATCATTGTGGTCGTGGTTACATCCAATGGTATCTTGGTCCCCATTCTCTAGCCATTCATGTATCTTTGAATGGCTAAAGTGTCCAAAATTATTACTTTATTTTGTCATTTTGTAGGTTCAGGTTGAGCTAAATATGTAAACACTCAAATAGCTGAGGAAAAAAGAAAATAGAAGAGAAGTTGATGACAATTGCAGGCAGCTTAATACATAGAATTTGAAAAAGTGGGATCACAGCAGCGACAGGTTAGCTGCTTCAGCAGCCAACACACTTTTTTTTTTTAGTTTGACAGGTGAGATGTTTGGGTGAATTTAAGAGGGTATTTAGAACTTTTTACAATAGGATTGTGCTCAGAAAAGAAAAAAAAATACAAATCCAGAGACACAATTTACAAATTTTACCACGAAAGAGAGCTTCAGATGTGCAGACTGAGATCAATCTTTTGTCACCTCTATCTAATATCAGATCTCTTCGAGCGTGGGCTGTTGACACATTCTATCACCACTTTATTTATGGTCGTATCAAGATCATGGTGAAGACAGCTCGGGATCTTATTGAGACAGCTGATCCACCCACCCCTTTTGCAACCTTCCCTTAGCTTGCCCTCTACGTTTCTCAGAGCATGACTAGCTGCCTGACTGACTGACCGACCCCTTGCTTTCTACTCCACTCCACTCCACTCCACTCTCCATTCCCTTCCACAAGACACTTTGACGGCCACTCATGCCTACTCTTCAACATTACCACACTCATTCAAGAGGATTTAGTCACTATTGAAACTGATTAATTTGCTTTAGTTACTGAAACCCAACCTAAATTACTGCCTTGGGATCAAGCAAGAAAGCATTCTTATCGCTTCTTAAGGCTGTTAGTTTTTGTTTTGCTCGCTTTAAAAACCGACTGCGTAAGGAGGTGCGAACAACTCGAGGCAAGATCCATTAAGTGAACCATGCAAGCTCAAACTCCGGAACAGCAGCAGCAGCAGAGTCTATGGATCAGGAGTTCTACCAACAGCCAGAGAGATGGCACGTCAGATGAAGAGAGGGAAGATGAGGACGAGGCTCTTTCGTTGAGATCGACTCTGTCTGCTTTCCGAGCCAAGGAAGAGCAGATTGAGAGGAAGAAGATGGAAATACAGGAGAGGGTCTTTGCCCAACTGGGCAGAGTTGAGGAGGAGGGCAAAACACTGGCAACGATCAGAAAAGTAAGTGCGTATTGATTACATGTGCAGATGGAGGAAGAATCCATGAACTCGATGAAACGATTGCAATCCATTAACAGATCCAGTTCCGTCTGTACCTGCAAAATGTCTCTGACAACTGAAACTTCACAGGAACTCGAAGCCATGCTTGATCCAACAAGGAAGGAAGCGTTAGCCATGCGCAAGAAGATCGACATGGTGAATCGCGAGTTGAAGCTTCTAAGCCAGAGTTGCCTCAAGAAGGCATGTGCTCCCGATAAATATTTCACTTCTTTGTTTCTGTGTTTGATCTTGTCATGTAAAATGACTCTCTCTTATTTCTTTTGGATTTATCACGTCATGAATGAAGGAGAAAGAATATATTCAAGCTCGCGAAGCATTCAATGACAAGAACAGGGAAAAGACACAGCTTGTCCGCAGACTAATGGAGGTGAACATCCGATTGAATAGATATATATGTATATTTTTGGGAGAGCATGGAAACGTGAGAGTTCTTATTGAGTTTTTTGATGTAGGTGGTTAGCGAGAGCGAGAGATTGAGGATGAAGAAGCTCGAGGAGCTGAGCAAGACAATTGATTCCATTCGATAAATCTAATTGTGTGGGAGATCGATGATTTTATTTCATTTTTCTATTTCTCGTGAAAGTTCCTTTTTTTTTTTTTCTTTCTCGTTTCATGGGATTGGTGTGGTTGAGATATTTATTGAAATAATTGTATCGTGACCATTTATTGAACAATAGCTGCATGCATTTCTTCCTTGCGTCTTCTTCATCCAAAATTGAAGACATACACTTGATTTTGATTGTCATTAATTTTCTTTTGAAATAAAAAATCATCACTCAAATTATTGATAAGTTTCGGAATTTATTATTTGAAGTTTTCAATTATGGCGTCCATTTATCATCAATGCAATTGATCTCAACCACACGGCAAGCTACTGATGCCGTCCATTTTCTTCATTTTTATTTTATTTATTTTTAAATAAAAACCTGCGTCCTCGGAAATGTTCGTTTGCGGCAGTTGCAGCCTCCCCTGGAAGTCTGGAACTGACCCCTCCCGCCGGTGAAGATTGTGTGCTATCACGTAATGCGGCAACGTGTTCTATGTGTCTCTATATATACGAAAGTGGAGCTTGAAACCCTCCTCCCTCCCTCGATAGCCATGGCTGCTGTGCCTGTCATATACACACACATATATATCTATATATAGCGGCGCCAGCAGATTCGGCGGCCTAAGACACAGCCGGGCCTGCTGCGCACTAGGAGAAGGGGAGGCCGAGGCGTTGCCGGGCCCGGTGGCGCAGCGAAGGGTGCCGAAGAAGGCGCTGGTGAACGTGACGGTGCAGGTGGTGACGGCGGCGGACTGGAGCGTAGGGGACTTGGTGTGTCTTGTTGGGATTTTTCCACTAGTTCAAAAACTGGTGTCTGTGTGTTTTGCGGGCGAATACTTCGCACAACCGCAGCGGAAACATTATAAACAAAAACACACAAATTGATCCCTCCAGAGATCCATGCAGAAACATATAAATTGTTCTAATTTACCTAGATCTTATCTAGAAGAAAGGGTTATACCTTTGGAGCGTGCCCTTCGCAATCCCGCAAATCCTGTTGCACTCGGATCTCAATACGGTAAGATTAACCGTATCTCCAAGGAGTCCACACGAACACAATCGTGGAGAAGAATCTCTGGTCGTGCTAGCAACCACACTGAGATCCTTTATCAAGAACTCTTCTTGATTGGCTTAGAAGAAGGAAGAAGGAGGAAGTGGTGAAGCAAGAAGAAAACTCTTTTCTCTTTCTCACACCCACGGCAAGAAAAACACACACACAACTTCACAAGTCCCACCTCCACTCTTTGTCATCCACGGCAAGAAAAACCAAGGCACACCACCCAATGGTAACATCCAATGTCCCATTTATGTTTGGCATTTAATTCCAAAAAAAATGCCATTAAAGTTGAGCACACAAACCCTTTGTTTTTCATGCACGTTGAGACTTTTGGAATTTCTCCAAATTCCAAATATTAATCTCATGCATGTAATATATATTAATCCAATTAATATTATGCATGCATGATTAATATTTATCTTTGTATAATTAATCAATTGCATGTATGTAAATTAATCCAATTAATTCCATGTATGCATGATTAACATTTAATCATATATGATTAATTAATTGTATGTATGATTAATCTCATTAATCATACAACCTTCTTCCTTGATCACACTTGAGTCTAACTCAAGTTGAACCAATTTTGAGTCCAACTCAAATCTAGCCAAGTGATGAGTCCAACTCATCCTAGTTAATCCAATTAACTATTGATTCATAATTTAGTCAAACTAATATGAATCCTTTCTCCA
>JBAMHZ010422871.1:0-23567 GCA_037177395.1 Alpinia galanga | reverse complement strand
TATTTTGCTAAGTGTGCAGAATCGAGTTAGGATTATGTGCTAGCCAGAATATCTAGCAAGGTAAGTATGATAAACTTCTTATGTAGAGTAATGGTAAGATTGTGTCCTTAGATAGGGGACAATCTTAGGCATTGGTCTGATTAAGGGCTCCAGGGGATGCCAACGTCAAAATCGGACAGTCTATGACTGTCACAATGTCAATACTATATTTATTGTACTAACTCTGTGATGCAGGTGACGAAACGCAACCAGTTGGCTGGAAATTAGGATTACCAGTCGACTGGTAGCTCCATTAGTCGACTAGTGAAACCACCAGTCGACTTATGACTCCGGTCAAAAGATTGTACCACATTATTAATAAAGTTTCGAGAATGAAGGGGATAAGAGACTATTTTAATCATGTACATCGATGAGATTAAGATTTTCTTTAAAACTACAAAAGGCTATAAAAGAAGGAGAAACTCAACTCTAAAAGTATCAATTTTTTAGAAGTGTTCAAGCTCTCCAAACGCTCTCCGAACGTACTCTGACGTACGACGACGCTACTCCGACTATACTTCAACCTTCTTTTTCTTTAGTCAGTATAATTTTTGTTAGCTTTGTATACTTTAATTATTGGAAGGGTAGACTTGTTATCATCTCTATATTTTTCATAAAGGCTTCGCATTTCTTACCTCCAACGAGGAAGATATCCAGTAGTAAATTGCCCCTCAAGGCAATCTTGGATCACGGACCTTGGACTAGCAGCCGTTAGTTGTGAACTAAGTAAAAATAATTGTGTACTTTTTTATTTCCGCTGTGTATTTATTATTTTTACTTCATATTTTTCAAAGAAAAAAAGAAAGTTTTTTAAAAATGTTATTCACCCCCCTCTAATATTTTTTTTTATCCTCCGTATATGAATTAGGTGTCATAAACATTCTTAAAAGAAAATAGAGAACTCAGTCTGCGACTATGTTTGAGTCGGAAAAATATATGAGTCAACTTTTTAAGGGAGAAAATCAAGTAAATTTCTCATAGACAACGTCGAAATGATGTGATGAAAATTTACTACATCATTTAAGATTATCGATGAAACTTTCTCCCATGATGTAATTAGACTTTGTATAAATGAACACACGTCAAAGGGGCTCATTGAGAGTTGTCGGGCCAGGTCTCTCCAATGCCTAGATATCTTCTGTAAAAGGGAAAGGAGAAAATGAAATGAAAATAATGAAGAAGAGCAGAACCCTCCATTTGCATCTAAAGGTATATTTTAGCGACAACAACAATCAACATTCAATTTTATCTCGTTAGGTGGGATCAATTATATAAATTATTCTACGTCATTGAATTTTATCTTATACTATATCGTTATAAATACTTAAATAAATTTTATTTTATATTATTATTGTTAATCAAGTATTTTTTTTTATCTTCGTTTGATGTGCGTATTTGTCATAGTTTTTTATCGCCTAACAGAGACATTTATTAGTCGTCTAAGTACATGTTTATACCACCTTAAATGTGTTTCTCAGAGTTTTTCTTTAATAGATGTAACTCTGACTTTCTCTCTGATACTATCATTTCTTATTATGTTCGTCATTGCGTGTACACACATTTATTTTAACATTCTTAGTTTTTATAACTTTTATTTTCTATTAACGTGCTCGAGTCATAATTCAATATTCATTGTCATATAATATCTCAAGTCTAATCGTCATTATAGAATTTCTCTTTAAATTTTAAAAATACTTTATGATCCTATAGATATTCTTTTTCATTTTAATTATCCTATTTATATTCTACAATAAATTATATCATATGGGCCAAATTTGATGTTTAGCCTGCTGGATGGATATAATTCCACACAAACAACACATGACATCCCATCATTTTTCCATTCATGGCACATGTCAACTTGGTCCACCACCTTCTTAAATCTCAATTGAGGCCCCTCTTATTTGAGTTGACCCACCAGCGTCTTCCTTTCCTTCTAGTACTCCGCTTTGTTGAGCCTTTTTTTTTCCTTTTCGATCCCTCTTAGTTCTCCATTTTACAGACCTCTCCTCTCTCCACTAAATCTTGGCAACGAGGGATTCCCCATCTTGTAATTATTATCTGAAAATTGTACAGAGCTCCTGTTAAAACTCAGATTTCACAAACTTAACCCTTTACCTTTTTAGTTTACCATCTTTACCCTCCATGAAAAAACAATTCTAGCGTAAATATTATGATTTCTTATCTATTAATGATTTCTTATTTAACTCAAAATTTGATTTTATTTTATGGAAAAGAACCATGATGAATATTGGATATTTTAAAAGTAAAAATATATGAAAATTGAGGGTATGTGTGGTAAATTAAAATATGAGGGGGCATTTGGTATAATTGTAAAGACAAGGATATATATGAGAAAAATGCGTTCATAATTTTTATATATAAAATGAGAAATAAATAATAAGGGCGGTGTCTGTTTCGTTCTCTTCTTTTTTTTTTTTCCTCTTCTCCCAATCCAAGTTGCATCTTGGAGCATCCCCTTCCTCTCAATCTTAAACCTCTCGCCGCCCGTGCTGCGAGATCGCGAGTAAGGGATCGTGGAGGAAGCTTATTTGTCCTGCCTCTCTTGTTTGGAAGAAGACCGGACCGGAGATCTCGGTTCGAGATGGCGGCGACGCAGCAGGCGCCGGATCGCATCGGTATGCCGTATTCTTTGACCAGATTCATGCGTTCCCGTTCATGTTCTTCCATCAAATTAGCGCCTTTTTCCTGTTTGAATCGTAAAGGTGATTGTTGTAGGATTTGATTGGGTCATTACTGTTTAAGGATGGGAAAAACATGATCTTTTTGCTGTTGCTTTTCTGATCTTATTTCCTGTGTTTTCGTAGAATGAGGGTCGAGAATTCAGGTGATTGATCTTTAGGTGTTTTTCTTAGATCTCGTTTTGACGTTTTTATTCTTTGGTAACATTTGGCCCGTAATTTGTATTTACTTGTGTAATTGGAACAATGGATTTCATTCAAATCTGTTAGGGGTTGATCTACGACCGCAGTAATAGTATGGTGAAGCTCTGACTTCGGTATATGGTTATATAATCTGTGAATCTGGTTTCTTCATCTACTCTATTTTATGGTCTTATCTTATTTAGATCGAGTGCACTGGAGATAGACAAGAGCATGGGTCTTTATGTTGAGCATGAATCTTCATTTTAGATTGCATAGGTTTCAAATGCCAATTTTCATTCTGTCTCAGTACGAGATAGTGTTGATTGGCATCTATTAAAAGATGAAACAAGAGGATGAGAAAGGAGCAGAGGAGGAGAAAAGTATAGTTATTTGAGCTCTTAAACTACCTCGTTTATCTTCCACCATACCAAAAGTTCTCTTCATTGCAACCTAGTTTGTTGCCATATGCTATAGCTTTGTTGTCCATGTCTGACATGGAGCCAAATCTTCATTGTCCACCTCTCCCTCTAGTTCTTCAGATCCTGGAGCTTGTTTTATTTGTGATGTTTTTATGAATTTTAATCCTAGTCTCTGTGACCTCACTGAGGGAGACAAACATGATTTAAAACCATGTTACATTGGAGTTTCACATTGCAGTGAGTAATTTGGCAAGGCAGTTTGCAATGAGTCCTATGAATTTTTATTATTAGATATAAGGTTTAAAGGTAGAAGGGGAGCCTTGACATAACAATAAAATTGCTGTCATATGGCCTGATAGTTACGCGTTCGAGTTGTGAAAACAATCTCTTGTAATGGAGGATAAGGTTGCATACAATAAATCCTTCTCCGGAACTATGCATTAGCGGGAGCTTCATGCACCGAGCTACTCTTTTTTTTTACACGAGGCTTAAAGGTGAGGGAAGTGATAACATGGAATGATGTTTAGCCTACAAGAGATGATGGACGTGTATGACAGTTGAGATATTAATAATATATGGGTTGATGGTTGTAGTGACATAGTAAAAGATGCAGAATACCACATCGTACAGTTAGAGATTATAAAAAATATTATGATAGTTAGCTAATCAATTTTAAAATTTTGTGATCCTTACTATATTCTAACTACGACATCTTTATTTTTTAACTCGGGTATATTCTAAGAAGATTTATAACCTATGGATTGTGTTGGTTATCCTGATTTCTCAGATGGAAGTAAAAAATTGCATGGAAATTTAGGAAATATGTATTAGGCAGAAAAACAATTCTGTGGCAACATGGTCTTCAAGAAAATGATTTATTCTCCAGAATGTTATCGTACAATATTTGAGATTGTTTGGCACTTTACTTTATGTGGGAGGGTCGATCTCCATTTTAGTTAATCCAAGGGAAACAATGATGGGAGCTAGAAACCTGAAGCGTTACTAGGTTGCAAAGATAGTATCTATATTCTTTTACAAATTGGTTTGCAGTAATTATTTGATTGTAGTCAATATCTGGAACCTTAATCCATCATACCTTTATGCACTCAATTCATTTACTCAACTAGCATTAGCTCTTAAGTCTAACAATATTGTTTTTGACCAACTACAACTACAGTTATTTTCTTACCTTTATACGTCGATTCTATGTTTAATTTGATCGTCAAGCTTTTGACTTTTGATTATCAAGATTTAATTACGTATCTTATTTTAAGTCCATTGTTTAGACTAATTTATTTTACCATGTCTCATTAGTTATGCCACAGTATTCTGACCTTTTAGTTTTGTCTCTTTTTATGAAAATTTGGGAATTTGGACACTACTTACTGTTTTTTGTAATTTTCTGTATGATGTTCACTAAATAATTTGTCACTGTGTTGCCAGAGTTTAATATAATTATTAGGTCGTAAAACTTCATATGCATCTAATTTGTCTAAACTTTAGTTCTTATTTTCTCCTCTAATATGATCACGTACTGTATATCAATTATCTCCATTATTAATCTATTAACTTGCTACAAGAATTTTGACATGCATCTTCATTTACTCACGTCTCTGAATCTCTGAATAATGCAGATCAATGATTGATGCAATGAGTCACAGTTGTAACTTTGTATCATACAGTTGCATGTATGATTTTGCATTTTTGAGGAATTTATAAATGACATTTAGGTTTACTTTTTTAACTACTATTCATGTGTATATCACACATTCATATAATTTTGGTAACTTTACGTAACTTGTGGATCTTCTACATGCATGCACTTGCACTTTTTCTTTTTGTTTGAGTTTGGCTTTTGCCATATCCTGCTATGGTTGAATTAACAAGTTGCCCTATGCTTCTCTAATAGATTCAGTAGAACCATTGACATCATCGTTGACAAACACTGAGCAGAAAACAGTTGACATTGACAATTCAAACCAGCAGGTATCTTCTCAATTAACACTTTTTTTTCTTCTTATTCACAACTTATATTTACTGCTATAGCCCTTACATCATTAACCACAATCACTAAACAGAAACTGGCCAATGTTGATAATACAAGGAAACAAGTAACTCTTCATTAGCACCTTTTTTGACTGATGTATCATATAATCAGAGTTTTTTCCTTCTATCAGCCACCATCTACTAAAAATGAGAAAGTGGCAACCTCTGATGTTTCACACAGTCCGAGTGACATAGATCTCACAAGAGATGTCCAAGGGAATTTGAGTTCATCTGATCCGGTTCATGTGGATAATATGGTGTATCCACAAAATTCGTTTGCACCTCAGGCACACTCCTTTTATGGAGGTAAGATTTACTTTAACATAGCACTTTAAGTATCTTGTTAATATTCATGAATTATTGATTACAAGCTCTACCTTTTACATGTTTGTATTTGTGACATTATGTGAACAATTGTTTTCCTAGACTTCACTGTAGTTGTGCAAACGTTGTTGATATGAACCTTTGTGAGATATCCAAGATGAATACAAATTGTTATATGCAGTAAATAAAACCTCAGATTGACGAACCATAATACTTCTTTTGTGTTTTTAATTTCTTTGTACCTCTGCTAGCTAAATTCTTTGTTTACTTCTATTCTGTCAAATGCATCTAACTTCTACTATTGCTGTTTCTTTTTTTGCCCCTACTTACGCTAGTGTATTTGACTATGAACTTGAATGTATACAAACGCAATATTTATCCCAATCTAATTTTAGATGATTTGATTTTGAATTTGAAATGAGGCAGAAAGATGTTTGATCATTTTCTTTTTTTTTTTCAGGATATGAGAACTCAATTAATGATTGGGAAGGTCAATCTCAGTTTCTAAATCTTGAAAACCTGGAAGTTGGTCAAACTGTGAGTGAATATTTATATGACAGCTTTGTCTCTGCGTTTTATTTCTGTGATAAAATCTTATGATACTTGTATCATAGGGCATCTATGAGAATCCTTCACTGGTCTATGCTGGCTATGGTTACAGTCCTCAGATGCCATATGGCCCATATTCACCTGTCACAACACCTCTACCTTCTATTAATGGAGATGGTCATCTTTACTCCACTCAGCAATTCCAGTTCCCAGGCCCATACTACCAACAGCCATCTGCTACCAACATTCCATATATCTCTTCTGCGACTCCTATTCCACAAGCTGATTGGAGATTTCCAATTGATCAACAGGGTGGATTTCCCACTGACAACACAAATTTCAATGCCCAGCTATTCAGTCCAAGACCTGGGTATCAACTATCATATGGTTCTTTTGGTGGAGGTATATTATTATACTTGTAATAATACTTGGTTCTGGTTTGCCCCAAAGTCTGATGGTTTGGTTTTATTCAGACTGGTTGAGATCCCCGGATGTGACCAGGTCTGCAACTCCATTATTATCGCCTGCAGCTTCACCACAACCTATTGGTGTTCACTCTTTTGGGCAAAGCACAATTCCTTTTGGAATGGTAGTTCCTCATTCCTTATTTGCTATCTTATTTTATGAAATGGAAACTATGTATTTACAATGGATCCTTCCCCGGGACCCCGCATAGCGGGAGCTTCGTGCACCGGGCTGCCTTTTTTTGCCAAACTATGTATTTACATAGTTTTATGTATGATTGCTGATTTCCAATATATGGTTTATCTTTCTTATGCTATTGCAGCTTGATCTTTTTTTTTTCAATTTGATCTAATACCTTTTATTTGTTAGGAAAGAGACAAATGAACATTTCATTTGCATGAAAGATATTAAGCCTAGTTGAAATTTGAAATAATTTACTATTTACAAATTTCCTTGCAAGTTGAGATTTGTTGTGGTCACTACACTTAGTTCTTTCTCTTCTAAAATCATGGCACAATCACTAAATTGTGTGCCTTAATATTGTACCACAATATTGAGGCTGTCATACACAATTAAATTTGATCATGATGACTGAAGATCTTACTCTATGATCTCAGCTGCTCTCCATCAGGATAATTCCCTGATTTGGTTTCTTGTTTGCGCATATACACTTCACATGTTGCTGTGATACCATGATTTTTGGTTTTCACTTTTCAGGAGGTAGGAATCTTTCACAAATGCCCTCATTAGAAAGCTTATTCCCATACTAGGACAAGAGTTCATCATCCATGACTGGACGTTTTTTTAATGTTTTTTGTTCTGCATTTTATTAATGAGTGCTGCCCAAGTCTGAATCTCTGCATTTTCAGATTTGCATTGTCACTATTGCCACTTAGTTATGTTTCAACTGATTTGGGTGTGATTGTCATCATTTCTGTTTCTATCCTTTTAAAATACATTACAGTCCTTTACCAGAGATTCAGTTGTTTATACTATATTACAACTAGTTATTTATGCAGAGGAACTTTCTTTTCGAAAGTGTACTCACTTTATTAATCTATTGATTTCATCAGGGTTCACAGCAGCAGCGATCCTCGTATGGTTTTGGATCTTCTATAGGTTCTGTTGATAGAGGATATCCTCATGCTGGAGTATATCATGGTAATACATTTGGAACACCTTTTACAAACTCGGGAATTAAGGATTGGGGAGCTGTTACTACAGAGAAAGGTAGGAGGCAAGGAATCGGAAGTGCTCTGTTATGTAATTGCAATGGTACTCTTGGTTTCCTTAATGAACAAAACCGAGGACCACGAGCAAATAGGGTAAAGAATCAGATGAATGAAAAGAATCCTTCCGTGGACAATCCAAATAACAGTTCTGCAAGGGTGGATCAAAGTCTTTATAATAGCCCTGACTTTCTGACAGACTATAAGGATGCCAGATTTTTCATAATTAAATCGTACACTGAGGATAATGTTCATAAGAGCATCAAATATGGTGTTTGGGCAAGCACTTCAAATGGGAATCGTAAGTTAGATTCTGCATACCATGAAGCAAAGAAGAAAGAAGATCCTTGCCCAGTTTTCTTATTTTTCTCGGTAACTCAATACTAGATTTTGTGTTTTTTTTTGGTAACTGTTTTTTGTGTTTTATTTGTGCTTGCATATTACTAATTTATGTTCAAAAAATTGGTAACCATAAACAGGTAAATGCAAGTGCCCAATTCTGTGGGGTAGCTGAAATGATTGGACCAGTTGATTTTGAAAAAAGTGTGGATTATTGGCAGCAAGACAAGTGGAATGGCCAATTCCCTGTCAAGTGGCATATAGTGAAAGATGTTCCGAACAATATGTTTCGACATATTATTCTTGAA
The DNA here is from genome assembly GCA_037177395.1 of Alpinia galanga. Classification (NCBI taxonomy): domain Eukaryota; kingdom Viridiplantae; phylum Streptophyta; class Magnoliopsida; order Zingiberales; family Zingiberaceae; genus Alpinia; species Alpinia galanga. The sequence continues at coordinate 14,964 of JBAMHZ010422871.1, read as the reverse complement.
AATAATGATAATAAGCCTGTCACCAATAGTAGAGACACCCAAGAGGTATGTTTCTCCTTCAATCCTGCAAATTTTGATCCAAAGTATACTTGAAATCCTTTTTTTTCCTCTTGCTTTGCATGGAACTGGACCCTGAGGGTATCAGATCCAAATTGTTCTGTGATTCTTTGAAACATTATTGTCAAGTAAACCCGACGACCTTAGAGAATTTTGTTTTTCGCTTGCACTGTAGTGATTGTTTACATAAGCGGTTCATTTTGTGCAACATTTGCTGGTCTACTAAGGCTATTTTGTTACACAGGTGAAATTAGAGCAGGGACTGGAGATGCTTAACATATTTAAGAAACATGAATATGAAGTGTCAATCCTTGATGATTTCGAGTTCTATGAGGAGAGGGAGAAGGCCATGCAAGAAAGGAAGGCCCTCCAGCAACAGCTATCCAACTCAGCAGGGCCGATCCCAGCGGCATTTCGGGAAGACCAAAGGAACTCAGCCCCTGCGTTCTCCGGCAGCCTTATCGAACAGATTTCAAAGAACTTTGCCCATACTATGAGATTGGAAGAAATTGGCGACCCTGACCTATCAACCGAGAAAACTAACTCCTCGAGCACTGGTGTTGCCTCCAAGCCTGATGATACGATTAAACCCGCAACTTTGACTCCAAGCAGCTAGCAAGATACGAAAGAAGTATGCACCTCTTGCCAGCCTTAGTACAATGTAGTAGCCATTGATGGGCTGCTGAATAGTTTGAGTTCTGGTATTGCAGAAGCAGTTGTACATTTTGTTGGCCACCATAACTAAAAAGAAAAAAAGAAGGAAAAAAAAAAGAGTCACATCTCTCCATTTTGTTCCTTTTCCTGTTACTTAATTTCCTCTTTTACTGGCAAGTTGAGCAGATGTCTACCAGCTTCCCTAAAGTCATTCTAATGAGAGATGAATAATTTGGCCTTTTGTTTTAGTCCCAATCCCCAAATCATAGCCTAGCAATATCTGTACCTCATTAATCACTCAGGAGAAATATGAGATGCTTGAGTACAGACACTAACATTTATTTATTTAAGGGATTCTTGCTGCTTCTTAAATAGTTTTCTTTTTCTTCAAAACATCTTGATCTTGTTGTGGTATGCAATGCTTGGCTATGTCACAGTTTAATTTTGTTATTAGTTTATTGCTTTCATGTTCACCCAAACTTCTTTAGTTTCATCTATGTATCCACAAGTAAACAGTTTATTTTGATTCAAAGAAAGTAGGTTGCTTTTCATTTTCTCACATCTTGAAGGCTGCCATCATTGCAAATGAGTAATGGAGTCATTGATCTGTTTTAACTATGGAATGTTTTTTTTTTTTCAAGTAATGGAGTCATTGGCTAGCTTAACTATGCGATGCGAAATTATTAGAACACAAGACATTTTGTTTAAGAGACAGCATGTTCCAAAGTTCTCAAGGACACATTTGGAAAACTTGACTTGACATAATGCAAAAGAAGAGGCCAATCCCAAGAACTAGAAAGCACATCTCTGGCTTCATTGTGATTTATCCTCTTGGTTAAAGGTTCCTCCTGCAGCAACAAGTAACATCAGTGAGCAAATTGATTCCACTTGTTTCACTGCAATTTGCAAATAAAACTTGGCTTCAATTAATACAAAATATGAAGGAAAAAAGAAAAAGATTTCGCCATCCAGCAGAGCATCAAGGTAGAAAGACTATATTCATATCTTTTATTTATATCTATTTTAGTTTCAGTTATACCTATTCAAGTTATTTAATGAGTTCTAAGAGAACTATTTGACCTAATCTAAAATAATTATATAATCCTTCTCATTCAAGCAACTTATAATATTTTGATACTAGTAAGGTATAACTATCTGAATAACTATCAATTCAGATATATATTTATTTTACATTTTAGTGTTCTAAAATTTTAATTTATTTGACCTTTTGATTGCTATAAATTTATATTTGAAGGTAAATCAACAAAGTAGAAAGGATTATAAACTTAAAACATATTAAGTTATTTCGAGATATTTTGAAGCATATCATGTGTGGAAATGACATGAGATTGAAACCGTACTTATTATTTCAGTCGGAAATGAAAGCTCCAACAACAATCCATACTTTAAACCTTTCTACAATCTATTCCTTTTTTAATCAGCTTCATCAATTACAAACACTTATCAAGCATAATGAGAGTACTAGTCTTGTTTCATCTTGGACGACAGGCCGAGTGGGTTCAAAAACTATGTTTTAGTGACCTTGAGTATTCGATTCACTTCCCTATCAATAAAATTGAATATCATAGAAGAGGGAAAGGTCTGTTCGGTTCACTTCATCACTATCAAGAAAATCGAATGTTGTAGAAGAGGAAAAGGTCCATCAATGTAAGTCAATCAATATCTTGTAATAGAGAAGTTTGTGACACTTTTGGAAGAGGTAAAGCTTACATACCTGCATGGAGTCTCAAGCCACAGCTGACGAAATTTTGCTACAAAAGGAGAAATAGACATTCTCAGTACTGGATCAACTGTCACTCTAGCTGCTGCTTCCTGTAATGCAAACAAGAAATCTGTCTGTGCTTTTGTAGACAAAAAAAGCTGCCTCAACCCATTTGCCTTGGTCAATTCAATAACCTACAAAGCATAGCAAGAAAAAGGAAGTTATTTTGTAGTCAAAAAGCATTCAGAAGTTATGAATCATCTTATGATACTGGGATCGGCAAATTAATTACTTGTTGCAGCCATGGAATTGAGCGTTCCAGAAATCTTTGATCAACAAAGTTTACAGCCACGAAAGTGAGTACATCATTGGTTGTCTCCAATGACAATCTATCTAAAACAGGGCCAGTTCTATCCATAAGCTGGACCAAAGTAAGATCATCATTGGAAAGAATGGCTTCGACGTATGCTGACTCGATATTCCCTATATTAAGAAAGTTGTTAACTCTTTTCCAAATTCCAGACATGGCTTCCAAGTTGCTAACACTATCAGTAACATTGTTTCTATCTTTTCCTTGACCTTTTGCAGATCTAAGGTTTCTTCCAGAGCTATTTGGTTTCCTGGTGTCTATTGGATTCCTTTGCTTGTGAAGTGCTGAATCCTTCAAAAATGGTATCTCTTTGACAGAAATTTTTGATCTACCTATGGGAGATATATTGCCCCCCCACATCCTCATGCTTTTTGATGATAATGGTGAGCGTAGTTTGCGGTTATCCACTGAAGCCTTAGGTGTGAGTGTTGTAAGCTTAAGGGGTGAAGTAACAGTTTGCTCTTGCTTGAGAAGTTTTGAGCATGCCAGCCTTGAAAGATTTTCACATTCAGCAGCAGAACGCATTACTCCGTCTACTACATGCTCCAATTTCTTCACCTTTGAGTGTAGTTGTAAGAGATTATCCATTGAGTTTTCAGTGAGCACCTGTAATAAATAGAAAACTCAGAAATACTGAATAAAACATACCACTGTATATGAACATAAGGTTCACGATGTTATCATATCCTCAAGAACTGATCCAAAAATCAATCAAGTCTGCTGCATTAAGAAAGTACCTTTAGGAGATCCAGTAAGTCTGATTGCTTAGTTTCAATTTCAAAGAGTTTTTTCTTGATGAAGGACAATTCATTTGCAGCACGTAAACAACATCCATGCATACTGTTTGAACATGAGTCTGTAACAGTGGAATCCACACTCTTCCTATCTGGGTTTCCTGTGCAACTTGGTCCAGTGTCCTCAACAGCAGAATTGTTGTTTCCTGTAATATGTGTTGAACCATTATCACCATGATAGTATTGGGATACCATTTCATACTTCATCCCATGGCTCCTACTAGCTAGATCTGATACGCATGAGAATTCTGGTTTATCATCCACATCCACAGAGCCACAATTGAAAACTGTATCAGGCAACTGAGTGGAAGTTTCTACCCCTCTTTCAAAGACATTTCTTGCACAAACCCTTGAAGATTCACTACAATTATCCGTAACAAGTGACATAACACGAGTCTTTGGGACTGAGATCTCAACCTGCCAATCGCTCAAATTCATGTGTTGACCATTCAGTGTATTACTTTTACACAGTTTCCTGACAGGTGCAGGAACTGTCTTCTGTGTTGAGGAGGTAGAGATTCCACTTAAAACAGAAACTGGGCCAATTTTTCTGAAGGATGAGTCTCCCCATCCATTCTCATTAGTGACACCATTAATATCACCTCCAAAATTTTCTGTTATGAAAGAGAAAACTACCATTAGTAAAGATAGTCGATTGTGAATCAAAAACAAATGAAATTTGAGCAAGTAAAATAAGTCACTTGCTCAAAGCAGGCTAAGCAAATGCGGAAATAATCAACAAATAGCTTTAGCATGTAAAACGAGCAAACAGTCATCATTCACAAGGGCTCAGAATTCTTAGTTCTAGAGGTGGATGAAGATTGAATTCTTAGTTCGATAATTTTACATATATTTCACTTTTATTTTCAGAGAAATCGAGAAAGAAGGTACTATGCCTACCATCAGTAAGACGAAAAGGGAAATATTAGCTAGTTAATAAAACTACAACTGAATGAATGAAAGAAAGAGGAAGCTACATGCACTCTTCAAACCTTTTATGGATGATCCAACTTCGGATGGTTCAGGAGAACCACTCCCTTGAAGAACTCTCCAACATTGTATTGCATGCAAAACTGAGTCGCGCACAGGTTTGACCTGAAAAATAGCAAAGTTTTGCATCTGGAGATGATGCTCAAAACATCCAAAATCAGTAAAGAACTAACCTTGTCGAATCTGCAGGACTCAAGGGAACGGATGCAAGAATTTCTCAACGGTGCTAAAGAAGATCCAGGGTTTACAGCAATAGCAGCCAATACTAAGGATGCAGTTTTGCGTGTTGCCCAATCATTACTTTTGAGAGCATCAAGAATGCTATTTACCGCTGCAGACAATGCCTGAGTTGCTAAAGCAAATCCTGCCTGGGAGCATAATATGGCAAGTTATTCTTCAGTACGAAGAACAAATAAACACCAGGAACCCTTAAAGTGAGAAGAGAATGAAATGACTGCATTAGAAATCTCTTATGAGAAATTTGTACCGGCAACGAACTAAAAGTTCACTTCAGATGAATCAAACAACTTTATTTGTTATAAAGATAAAGCAGATTGTAGTCAGCATAAGAAGAGAAAACATACATTGTGATCTTTTTCAAAATGTGAAATTCATGGTATTACCCGTACAGAATTAAAATGCTACCTGCGATATCGAATCGGACAAAACTACAAATCGGAGGAACCCAGGAAATTAATAGCACAAAGACAAGTTCCTAAAGGAAAATGAATTTATAAATTGCAAATGACTCTTGCTGGAATGAAGCACAGTTCTGAACCTGTATGATGCTTCTGATCAACTCGATGATCGCCGGCTTGGCCATGAAATGCTGGTTCTTCAGCAATTTTATAATACGCGAAAGCATTTGAGGGAAGATGGATTGAGGAACATCGGTAGCCTCATCGATTACCCTCGCCAAGCACAGGGCGGCACCCACCTGCACGTATCTGTTCTGTTCTCCCAGGGCTTCGAAGAGGGGTTTGGCCAAAGCCACAAACACAGTCTCTCCCTCACCCCTGCCAGTCCCCGCCATACTGGTAGCCAGAACACCGCAAGTCTCGATGCAAGCGTCCCGCACAGCGGAATCCGTGTCCTTTAGCCGCCTTGTAATCGAAGATATAACTTTTCCACAATGGGGAACGAGAAGAGTTCCGTAGGACCTAGCGAGGGTGCCCATCACCAGCACGCTCTCCCGGCGTACAGCGCTCTTCTGATCGGAGTCAGTCTCGGCGACGCACGACAGAAATGGAGCGACCATTTCGGGGCTCAAGTTCTCGGCGAGCCGCTCGAGCTCTTCGAGGCCGATCCGGTGGGTATCGCGGTCGGCGAGCTTATTAAGCGACAGCACCACCCGCTGCTTCAGCTCGAACACTGCTTGCTGCATTGGCTTGGCACCAGGCCTAGCCTTGGAGTTGAACCTTGTCGCCATTACTTCAGCTACCAATCTCAGAAACTATTAACTTCTAGATTTGGATTAGGATCCTGGAGAGAAACCTCAGCACCATGAAGCCATTAGCCAATGGAAGGTGTGGCAAACGCAAATGGTAGAAGAGTAGTGACATCGAAAGCGTCAAATTAACTGCTTCTGTCAGAAAACATTGACAATGATCCTTTCTCTCACAGAAGAAGACGATGAAGGAGGAGATCATTCAAAGAACAGATCAACTGAGAGTTTAGAATTCAAATTGGTCCGTCTTCAGATCAGCACACGAATCAAGAGAAGACAAAAGGTTGTACACAGAGAGAGAGAGAGAGAGAGAGAGAGCGGAGGGGTGATCTCGAGAGGAGATGGAATGATTATAAAGATATATTATTCTCGCAGCTCAGTTGCCCATCCGTATACCTGGACTCGTATTCCTCGAGAAATCGGTCCCACCTCTGGGGACGAAAGATAGTCCAATTAAAGAGATGGTCGAAAGTGCGTTAAAGTTTTTGTAGGAATGGGCTTTCGCCGTGAACATTTTCGCGCTATCGATTCCCGATTCGAACTCCAAATGGGGGAAGCGCAAGGGGACAATCGGTGAGGATTATAAAAAAAATTCTACCGACACGGAACAGGCATTCTGCTATGAGTTCTGTGATTTTATTGGACGAAATAGGTGGTCCCGTTTCAATCGAATAACGCGGCATCTTTTGATTGAATGGCGCTCAGGATTTGGTGTTGGGAGCTCATTTGTACCAGCGATCCCCGCGTATCCAGCGTACGTCGGAGTCATGATATGATTTCGACCCGTCGCCGTACCTTCATTGTGATTTGCAATGGGCCAATCGCAGTCGGTACTGTTTGCAGAGATGGGCGTCAATGGGCCGGGTTCTGATCCAGGATCCGATCCAGCAGGGCTGGAGCGGGTGCGGACTCAGCCCGCCAAATAGAGATACTTGTTTAATAGCTTAATTAAGATATTAGTTTAACAAAGCTGAACTAAACCTAAATTAAGACTGACACGTGGATCACATTACCCACCAAGATAAGTAACGGCTTGAAATGGTTCGACGCTTGCAATGACGAACGGTGAGCTCTTCCGAGGATTTTGTGGGGAGTTAGGGTTTATCGAAAGCCTAGACAGATCGATCATCCGGTAGCCATGGCTGCCTGCTCTCTCCCCTCTTCCATGATCGCAATCCCAAATCGCCGCTTTTCGCTGGAACACTTTCGCTCGAGGAATCTCGTCTTTGTTCCTTGTCTCCGTTCGAATTCCTCTTCTCGCTTTGTCTACTCGGCGTCCGCCTTCTTTCGCGGCATCATCCGGCTGCGAGGTGCGCCGGCGCGGTTTTCATTTATGGAAGGTGGCTGGGGCTCATCGTCGGCTGCTGACTCATCGGCCGCTGGAGAAGCACGGGAGGCCGTGGTGGAGATTCTGCGCGAGTGCGGAGCTTCCGAAGAGGAGTCGGTTTACATCGCTTCCAATTCTAGGAGTTACTTGGAGATGCTCATCGGAAACGTCCATGAACTGGACGAGCACAGCCTATGGGGTTCTTGGAATAGGGAGATTGCGGAAGAGGGTGTTGATTTGAATAGTTGGAGTTTTAGGCAGAAGATATACTATATGGCGAAGAGAAAAGGAGACAAGGGAATTCTTCCGTTTCTTGAGAGCATTGGCATTAAGTTTTCATCTGCTTTGCTTATTGCTAGATATCTGTCTATGGAGAAGCTTCCTGAGTTAATCAATAAGGTTAGAGGTTCTAAGTATGATAATTTAAAGACGCATGTGTAAAATTATGCTGTTATGGATACAACTCTCTCATTTGTTTTAATGAATTATGACGAGGGATTTTATCAGGTCCCTTAGTTATATAAGTTTGAGATTGTAACTACCTGCCTTTAGTACAATAGACCTGTGCATATGCTATTTTTGACTGCCTAAGTAACCATTTATACTTGTATATGATCAAATTATTGAATTCATGTCTCACAGGAAATATTTATGCAATGCATATATTTTGCTTTTGAATAAATAGACCTGTTTTGATGAAGTAACCATTTATGCTGTCAATAATAGATAGACATCCTTATTTTAGTAGCGATCCAGGTACATAATTAATCCTCTTTTTTTAACTGAATAAAATCACTTTGTTATTTTTGTGTATTTTCTTTCAGGTGAATTTTTTGAGAGGAATTCTGTTTCCAAGCTCTAACAATGAGGCCTTTATTGGAAAAAATGCAAGAAGAATGATGATGTATTTGTCAATTACTGCAGATGACGATGTTCAGCGCACTTTGTCTTTTTTTGAAAAGGTAAGTCATGCTATGCGATCTTTTTCTGCGTTGAAGCTTTATATTCTTCACTTAGTTGCTAGGCGATCCTTTTAAAAAGTACCCTAGGTGGACATGTAGGTGCTAGGGAGTTTGGTATGTTGTCTAGGCAGATCTAAGGAAAAAAAGTCAATTTGTTTTAGGCATAGTTTTCCTCATAAGTCCACTTGCCACCCCTTGCATTCCCTAGCCACCAACCCAACACAACTTTTATCTGCTTTTTTTTCATTCAATATTGGTGGTTTGCGAAGATTTTTGGTTTTTCGGATCATCTTTTCTTCCTTCTATTCCTTGGATCTGATTCCCTTTATGTTTGTCCTTTTATTCTCATACATTGTAAAAATTTTCAATGATTTAATCTTAGCACACACAATGTTTCTTTTCTTTGTGGGTATTTCTTTTGGTTGCAATGTGAAATAAGGAATTTTTTGTTGTTGTTATGTGATTAGTGCTTAATCATTAAGTATAACTTGTCTGTTTGTAATTGTAAACTTGATTTGATTGATTAAGGATAGAGGTGTTATGTATACACTGTAGTCGCTCTTAATATATATATATATATAATTTTAACATTACTTTAATGTTGAGCACTTAGGCCTCTTATACCCTGCCCTATTGCCTAGTCATTATGTGGTGAGCTGATCCTGTACCATTTGAAATTGCTTTTTTAATATGTTATTTCTTACTATAATAATAATTACAAAGATGAATGTATATCCTAAATAATACTTCATGCAGATGGAGGCAAGGCAAGGAGGTCTAAATATGTTGGGTAACAGGGATGTCTCTTTCTCCTACTTGATTGAATCCTTTCCAAAGCTTCTTGTCTTCGCAGTAGATGACCATTTTAAGCCATTGGTCAGCTTCCTTGAACTAGTTGGAGTTCCTAAAGAAGGCATTTCTAATATACTACTGACGTTTCCTCCTATCTTATTCTATGACATTGAGAAAGATCTGAAGCCAAAACTTCATGAATTAGCAAAGGTTTCATCCACAAAAAATACTTTTTTTTAATGATTGACAGTTATTGAGTTTTCTATTCATTTATCTTCTTACCAAGATCAGATTTATAGACATGAGAATTTGGTTTCTCTCTCATTATTTTTATTATTTTTAGCTTGTATTTCCATGAGAGCTGGGAAGATGATTCTATTATAGTAATGTCCCAAGGTGGCTTGTTTAACATATGTTCTTCTCTTGTGTAATTAAGTTAAGCTGATAAGCCTGGTATAATGAAGATATATTAACATTCTATTTTGTCTTATCAAATTATCTTACAAGATTCTTGAAATTTTCCAATGACATTTGTCAAGTATGTGACTGTTTTATTTGCTAAAAATTAACTTATGCTGCATGAAAGATGGTTGATAGTCATTGTTATGATAGTTGCAATTTTCATATTAGATTTAACCTTTTACAATTTAGGAGTTGTCTCCTTCCTTTCTCCCTTTGGTTATTGTATACATCCATAATGATCTAGTATGGAAATGGGGAAACATGGACTACCTTTTCTAACTGCACTCAGATTATTTATGCTCTAGCATAAAAATAACTAATATTGAAGAATTTAGAATGGGAATTTTGAGATATAGAAAAATATATAATAATACAACATAACTGTAAAAATTTGTATTCTTACTCTGATTTATAATGAAAGTCAGCTTCTTTTTTTTTTTTTCCATTTCCAATAAGATTCTGTCATGGATGTCTGTAAGCATATTTATGTCTTTTCTTGCTTTAGGCAGGTGCAGAAGAGAAGGATATAACAAAGATGATATTGAAATATCCTTGGATTCTTTCAAGCAGCATTCAGAAGAATTATAAAAGGCTGCTAGCATATTTTAATGAAAAGAAGGTAGAACTGATTCTGCTTTTTTGCCCCATATTTGAACTGATTATTGTACTCCTTCTGAAGGAAATTGAGTATCCACTCATAACCTCGAGTGTTCTATCAGAGGGAAAGATGGAAGGTGCAGAGGGAGATAATAAAACTTCAATTATTCTATAATTGAGTTTGATTTGAATATTTCTAGTGATATAACCTTGTATAGAGCTCAATGGAAGGAAAAAAAATTCATGTGGATGACCACAAATAATTGGAACAACACGGCTAGATGATGAGAATTTTCGGTTTACTTTCTGAATTTCAATCCATAGCATTGCTATCTTATGCATGCATCATGGCTAATTTTGTTAGACATTTGTGTGGGCATTAGTCCATTTGTGTTGATGCTTAACCAAGGTTTTACCAAAACTCATTTGTTTTAAATGTTTCAGATTATTAACTTTGTGAACATATTGAAGTTTACATTTTTTAACGAAACATCTTAATTAGCATATTTTCTTGCACTACATTTTTTATTATGTTGCTGAACCTTCCAATTTTTTATGTATGCTGTAGACCATGATTTTCGCAGTGCTGATAATCTCATTTACATCAGATTCCAAAAGCCAGTGTTGACATTGCAATTAAAAGTTGGCCTCACGTATTGGGTTGTTCAACTACAAAGGTGATGTCAATGGTGGAGCAATTTGCTGAACTTGGTGTTAATAAGACAATGATGGTTCCAGTTATTACTTCCAGTCCACAGCTTCTTCTCAGGAAGCCTAAGGAATTTCTTGAGGTATACTATAGAATTGCTTCTCTATGTGAGATTTAAAATTCAAATTGCTATTGGCATGTCACATGAGGTATTAGTGAGGACACTAGTGGCCAAGATCCATTCAAGCCACCCAGTCAACTTTGACCTCTCCATCAATGATCATCTGTTAGCCAATCCCCATCCCCTCCTGGCAAACTAAATCTCAACTACAGACATTTTTATACCTCCCAGTTTATTCCATGCCTTAGACCTAATTCCATTGTTCTACCCTTTTATTTATATTTTTTAAAGAATTGTTCCAGCAACAGCATCTTTGCAATTCTAAGTGATTTCATTGGGCTGATTCTTTTAATCTTTATCTTCATTTTGCAGTTATTTCTTTGTGCAAATTCTGGTTCGTCAATTTTGGATTTTAGATTTTCAGTTCGTTTTTGGCTTATTTTCTAAAATCAGAGTTTTAATTTAAAACTGACTGGATGACAATCTGCCCATAACCAACAATCTGTTTTAGGTTGGAGCACTTGTAGGATAGCATGTCATGCTTAAAAAATAAATAAATTTATTTATGATTATGCTTTTGTTATGCTGTTTAATACTTAATACTCTCCTAGGTTGTATCTTTCATGGAAGAATTTGGTTTTGGTAGTAAAACAATTGGTAGAATCTTATGTCGTTGTCCAGAAATATTTGCTTCCAGTATTCAAAATACACTCAGGAGGAAAGTCCAATTCCTTATGGATTTTGGTATCTCAAAAGACCGCCTTTGTCGGGTTATCAGAAAATATCCAGAGATGCTTCTTTTAGACACAGATAATACATTACTTCCCAGGTATAGGAACAAATATATCTCCATGCAGATGTTGTGTTTATTCATTATTCTTTTTGCTCCTATTATTGTTTCCATAACACATTCAAATTTGTGTTTTCATCACATTCAAATTGTTTTATTTTGTCTGTCACTAACAAAGGAAAAGTAAAATTCTCCCAGCAGCTTGTTTTTCAAATTCTGTATCATGAGCATGAATAAATGACACTTTTTCATCAGTCTATATTCTGCCTGTTCTATTCCATTTTCTTTTTATGCTAGCCCTGATTTATTTAGAACAAGCTAATTGAATTGAACAAAAGTGTAGTTTTGGTTTGCCCCCTATCTAGCTTCATGATCTAGTCATTTTAAAAGGTGAATTTTCTTCACTTGGCTGGAACCTTCTTGTCATTTGGTCTGAATAAGTTGTTGCTAGAACTTCCAAAATATTCTATATAATCCTTATTAACTACTGAGGAAATTTTTTTGCCCCATTGCTACATACTGATAATCCCTGCTCTATCAAGTAATAACAAACTTCTATGTCTTTTGTGCTTTTCATTACTGAACATAACAGTCTTAATCTCACATGGTGCAAGATTTATACAGTTGCTCATTTTGTTTTCTTATGCATCAGATTGATCTTTCTGATGAAGGTTGGGCTGTTAAAGAAGGAGGTATGCTCTATGATATGTAGATTTTCTCCTATCTTAGGTTATAGCATTGAAGTTGTTTTAGAACCCAAGCTCCAGTTCCTCTTGAGCACCATGAAAAAGCCACTCAAGGAAATAGTTGAATATCCAAGATACTTCAGCTATTCACTGGACAAGAAGATAAGGCCCAGGTTCTCAGTGCTGAAGAGTAGAAAGCTCGATTGTAGTTTGAAAGACATGCTATCTAAGAACGATGAGGACTTTGTACGAGAGTACATGGGTGTTGAAATGCCTCTTGTGGTGCCCTTGGTTCCGTCAACAGATGCTTCATAGAAGAGGGATGCCAATTCATTTTGGAAAAATCTCCAATGCCATTGAATTATCATATAATTTCCAGGAAATACCCAGTCAATGGTCACAATTATATGCAATCATATGGAAGGGGTGCCACTGATGAAAAGTCACGCCCGTCAATCTAAATGTGACCCTGCTGCCCTAGGTACTGGCTCAAAGATAGAATGTTTCAGAATCCTGAGTTTGCAAGGTTATAAGAATGCGGTCCTGCTGCAATATGAATAATGCGGAATATGTGGCGTGGGAAAAAATTTATTAATAAATGTATACCTCCTTTTCTTTTACTCTTATAATGAAGATCAAGCTTTTTCTACAATTTGTTTGCAGAATATTCAAGAGAAACAAAAAGCTTGGAGACAAATCAAACAATGATCAAGTAATGTTCATCTAACACATTTGTTAGGTTTTGCCACGAGTGAGTATGCTTGTTTTGTAATAGAAACTCATCAAGTGCCTTTGAAATTTTTGTCAATTAATTCTAAGCTCATCTCTTCAAGAACTTATTCAAGTTTTTTGTATACTCATTCTTAGTGATGATGGAATTCTTCTCCGTGTTGCTTTAGCCATTAAGGAATTCGCTTATTTCCTTGAAGGTTGCTCATGATTGCCTTCCACTTTTTACTAATTATTTGGACTCTGGGTGCTCCATTTCAGATTCAAGGAACATGCACTCTATTGTCAGGTTCTTATTTTCCTTCTGCCCCATTATCAAAAGGAACCAAATCCATGCTTTGCATCAACCTTAATATATAGCGAGGCATCCTGTACGTCCTTCTTCCTCTATAATTAACTCAGGTAGATCGTTATGAAAGGGACTCGATTTGTTCATTTATTTTTTGCTTCGATAAATGCAAACTATGAAAAAAATTAAGTTATGATAGACTTTTCAGGAAAACTTAAAAAAATAATATTTCTCTTATTTGTGTAGTGTTGAAATTGTGTTGAGCCTCGGGTTGAATTACTTTATCGAATTTAGTTGAATGGAAATTTATGAAAGCAATGCTTACAGTGGATAACTTTTCACGTGTTTAACCAAGTGAATAAGGTCCATGAAGCATTTTTGACCAAAATGAATGCATTTTTCAAGCATTGGCTAGTTTTTTTTTTGCACAACAGAGAGGTACTGTGATTTCCAGCGTTGATCAAAAGGGCAAAAAGTTTTGATTGTATCATAAGATTATGTATAAGATTAAGCTCAAATCCTCGCAGCAGCAGCAGAAGCAGAAGAAGACTTGGGAGTCAAAGGACAGCGTCCTCTTCAGGAACTTGATGCTCTTACTGCCACTGCCATCTCCTTCCACTTCTTGAGCGTTTTCCGCAGCCGCACAATGTCTGTGATCTTTGTGGATTTCTTAGACTCCGTGGCGAAGCAGAAGCAGAAGCAGTGACAGGTGAGTCTGTGCTCCGATGCCTATTGTTTTATTAGGGGAATGGTTCTTGTTTCTCTTTATAGATCACTTTTGTTTGGATGATTTAACAACATAATTTGATGTCTGTGAATTAAGTGTATTAATTAGTCGGATTGAATATAGTTAGAGGTTGGACTTCGATCAAAGAGTTTATAAAACTCGAGAGCGGGTAACCTAAATTTAAGAGGGGCTTGGGCAAGTTGAACAAAGGTTGCAAAAGAGTCCAAAGACTTGAAAATTATGAATCCTTGTGCAATTAAGTTGGAATTTGCCAACCTAGCAACTCCTATCAGTTCGCTACTGGACCATCATAAAGGAAATAAATTATGTTACATTTTTAGTTTTTGAAACTAATAATCAGCGTATGAAGAGATGATACCCTTGCATTTATAGGAAATTGATCTGTTATTCATTGTACAATATTTACATGTATTAATCATTAGATCTTTCCTGTAAGGATGCTATAACCATTAGATCTTTCCTGCAAGGGTGAAAATTATGAACCATGAACTGTTATCTAAAACTATTCAATCAATTTATTGGGCCTAAAGTCTAATTCAATTATAATAAAAGACTTTTTCTGATTTTTAGTTATTTTTTTTAAAATTTAAAAATATCAATAATATTAATAATAAAGTCATAAGTGAAAGGTTTTAGGTTTAGTAGAGTAAAGACAGAATATATAGAATTTAAGTTTAGTAATATTAGATATAATAAGATAAGTGTTAAAATAGAAGATAATGAATTATCTGAAACTGAGAGCTTTAAATATTTAGGATTGTTTTTGTAAAATAATAG
>JBAMHZ010422860.1:0-11464 GCA_037177395.1 Alpinia galanga | reverse complement strand
AAAATCTATATATGAGCTAAGGTGTGATCTACTACAGTGAGATATAGTAAATTCAAGGAATTAAACTCAAAATAAAGAGCTCCGAGATTTGAGCTCGAAGTATAAAGCTAAAGTAACTATATGTTTGGAGCAAGAGCTATGATACTGAGCTCAGTGTATAGAGCTGAGGGGCCGGTAATTTAAGCACTAGCCGGGCCGGGTCCAGGTCGGGTGCGGCCCGATTTTATGCCCGGCCCATTAACATGCCAGGCCAATCCAAGCTTCCCTCGCGTGATTCCACCCCAGCAAAATCGTCGCCTATCGAACCCGCCGCCGTTGAACTCCCCTCGCTTGCGTCTCCGCTTCTCCGCCCATTCTTCCTTCCTTTGAAGGTAAACGTCTTCCTTTTGTCTCCCTTTATCTCCACCGCTTCCTTTCTGCGTGTATCTCCTTTGTTCTCGATTGATTCATGCAGATCTCGCTGTAAACATCTGATTTTTGCCTAGTTTCATGAAACCTGATTTTTTTAAAAATATTTCTGTTAAATTTTCATCATTTTCTCGTGATCTCGGGATCCACGAGATTGAACTCGGGCGATCCCAGTCCAAATCGGCCAATCCAGATGAAGATCGGTTGATTTTTCGAACTCGCGAACAATATATTGATTTTTGCTTTTCCTGCTCATGTTATGTGGCTTGTAAGTGAGTCTGTAGCTTATCTTTAAGGGATAGTTTTTTTTTAATGTTTTTTTAACTTGTGGAATAGATTAACTTTCTGATTGTTTTGGTTCGGAGACTCAATACGATGAAGCTTTTATCGAGCCTTTTTTTTTTGTGTGTTACCTCTTACAAGTTCCAGCCTTGTAATCCTTAGCCATGTCAAATACTGCAATGGAGGATACAATTTCAGATACTTCACAATTTGTCACGGCTTCTGCTGATGTGGATCATTCAGTAGAACATTCGAATGCCCCAAACTCAAATTTTGAGTAAGTGAGACATCTTACCTACCTGGTTCATTGTTTTCTACCATAAAAACTCTTTTTTCCTACTATAAAACTTGTGCATCAAATGATCTATAACTGCTGTATATTGGCTGTGTCCTTTGTTATGTCTTCTCCTACTTATGCCTCACAAATGTGGAATGAAGAACGATTTGTCTATAAATTTTGTTGCCTATATATTTCCTGTATGTGCTCCATGGACATTTTTGGATCAGATATAGAGCTTCTTTACAATTCTATTTCTAGTTACATAGTTCCTTATAGTTTGAATGCATCCTATGATTCCATTGGGTGCAGAGGGGGAATTTTCTTTCCTTTTAGTTTCAAATTTAGTCTGATGTCTTTATTGTTATGAAGGAAGGAAATCATGTGAAAGGATCATATTTCAGAAAAATAGACATATAATAGAAGGAAGGGAAATCTCAGTGCAGGAATAAATATAGATGAAAAGTTAAAAATCTTATGTTTTGTTCTAATTCACTTTAGGGTAACATGTAACTCTGTGGAAGTTAATGCTTATGTTTTGACTTTTATAAGTTTAGGGGATGTCATTTGCCAGGTTACAGTTAGCAAGTCAGTCTGGCCTCTATTTGCTGCTAGTCATGGAGAGTATATAAGAAAAACAAGAAGGGATGGAGATCACTAACACATTAGCTAGTTTGATGGGTTAAAATTTGAATTACCTGGTCGAGATAGAAGAGAACAAGTTGATTAGTATTGTTTATTAACTATTTCTATCTTTTCCTTTTGTTGGGGAGCCCTGGTTGTTTCTTTGTGACCTAGAGGTCATGAGTTTAAATTCTGGAAACAACCTCTTGCACAAAAAAAAGCAAGGTAAGGCTGCGTACATTGAATCATTCTCTGGGACTCCGCATGACAGGAGCTTTGTGCACCAGGTTGTTTTTTTTTTTAAATCTTTTCCTTTTGTTGACATTTTTGCTACTAAACTCAGCAAAGAGCACCCAATAGGCAGAATGGATTGTACAGATACAACAGTTAAATTAAACCTAAGGATGTAGCATTTTTCATTTGGAGAAAATTTGTGTCTTTTTGGGTTGACATGGAAATACTCAAGTAGTCATAATGGTACAGATCTGGATCATGCTCCATTACATGTTCTTTTGGAGTACATTTCTCATTGGATCTCAGAGTTGCTTAATGCCATGAAGATTCAAGATCTTGGTTATCACAAAGTATTCTGGTACATTGTTATAAGAAGAGGGATAATTAAGAGTGAAGGAAGCCATCTGGTGTATGGTTTATTCATAGTTCTTATTTCTTGTTCATGTTTCCTTTTTTTTCTTTCCAATTATCAAAGTTCTATCTCCAGCAAGGTAAATAACATTTTCTTCCAATATTTTTTTTACCATGTTCTAGTTTATAACCTTGCATAAAGTTCACGGCGAGATAAGATTCATGTAAATGACCTCAGATAGTTGGGACATGATGGCCTCAAATAGATGGGACATGATGTCCTGGTTGTGTTGTTGAGTGGGACTCCCATCCATATCTTTTCTTTGACTGTGCCTCTCCTGGTCATTGAGGTATCTCATCATCCACTACTCTTGTTGCTGATAAGAAAGTAGTTGCTTATAAGTGGAGGAGGCTTAGCCTTCTTACTTTTCACTACATTGTTTTCTTATTTTTCACTTCGTATATTTCTTCATCTACCCAATTCAGCCTTCTTGTTCTTATTTTTCACCATCACTCTTTTATCTTTAGATTAAAGATCTTGAACTTTTAGATACTGACCAATTATCACCTTTCTTCTAGTATGTCCTTGTAAGTGTAGTAAACTCTTTATGCTTGGTAAACATAGCCATGCATATGCAAAGCTCTTAGTCTAATTTGTTTCTCTTGTGAAATATATCTATAGTCCTTGTTTACTTTCTGAATATATTTTCGATTCCCAATTCCCTTATGTAGTTTGATTCTTTAGATTGCCAATTGGATGTTTTCCTACTCATGCATTAGTCATGCTGGAATTTCTTTATTGCTGTGATTCTACTTTATTGCGAATAATATCACATTCTCACTTATAGAGTATGATTTAGAGTATTAGAGAGGGATGTCCAGAAGTTAGTTGTCTTGATTAGGTTGTGTTTCATATCCTTGGTTGTTGGGTTGAGTATATGATATTAGAGAATCTAACAACACCTAAGTGTTCATAATCTGCTTAGCTGCTGATGAAGGTAAAAACTCTACTTTTTGTTTCTTTTGTTATTGCTTTGGTATATCTTGTTTAAAAAAATCAGTGGATGTTTTCATGTTCTATTGCGTCCCCTTGATTAACCTGAATCCTTATCATGTTTTTTTCTAGGAAGCTGGAGTCTAAACAGGATGTCAATATTGAAGAAATTAGACATATAATGGAGGTCATGGCAACCACGGGACAATACTGGCATGTATTTTTATACTAACTTCCGTATTTGTGTTAATATATCATATGCTGTTGACATTTTGTCCAACTAGAAAATGTATGACATGATTCTAGGCAATTGTTCTAGAATGAAAATAGAATGTGTGGCTTATTATGTTCCTGTGGAATATTATTATGTTTAAACTCTGAACACCATTGGGGTTGTGTTTGGTTGCAATCCACATCAAAGTATATTAACAATCTCATGTGCATTTTTAGATTGTCTTGTTGGATGATCATCTAAAAATGTTATAAGGTGCCTTCACCACCTGGTTATCCCAATATGTAAAGGTAGACTAGGTGGTCACTCAAAAACAATCCATCGGATTGGCATCAGTGTAGCAGAATAATTTTTTTGGGCAGATATGGACAAAGAGGCTGCTTTTTAGGATTGAGACCTTTCCTAAGAATGACCATCGTGTTTATGGCATTGGATCAAAAGATTTGAATCATAGAGCATAAAATCCTAAAATTCAACAAGATGACACACACACACACACATCTATGGCATGTTATATTGGTTTTCAATATGTGAGGATGCTAAATTCTGCATCATTCTGATATTATGAAGTATAATTAAAATTGTTCATGTCGTAAATAAAAGAAAAATGTGTTTTGATAAGGCAATCCATTTTACAACATTTGGTAATTTCTGTAATATGGATGATAATGATCAAAGTTAAACAGGAATATTCTACTCAGGAAAGTTATAAAAAACTTTAATAAATCAAAAAAATTTATTAGATCTTCTATATTTAAAATATGACCAGCTTTTAAATGACAAGGCTGTTAGGGTTGAGAACTTACCTCGAAACATTTGAGAACCTACCTTGAAACATTGAGAGAACATAGGATCAGATTGTAAGTCCTTTAGATCCCAATGCAATTCAAGATCCCACATGGAATCTTGATTCTTCATGGGAATTTAAACTTCAAGATCTTAGGGAACTCAATCTTAACAACCATACCATTCCTAATATGTTACCAATTTGTAAAATAGGAACATTTCTTTGATAATTTGTAGAGAAAGTCAATTATTAGGATGATAATAAGCACAATATGCTTACAAGAAGCAAAATGGATGAGAAAAAAGGTAGAGCTATAAGGATTATATTGATTCATGATCTTGTATTCTACAATAGGTAATATAGAAAAGTAGCAAGTATTATGGTAGATAAAATTCATAAGGGTAATTTTCTAGAAGTTGAGAATTGGAAATGCTGCTGTTTAAAAGCTTGGCAGAGAAATAGCGCAGCATGATTTTGTATTTCTATATTTCCTGTGATCTTATAATTGTTAATACTCTTTACAGGAAAAGAAAATGCTTAAGTGTCTGAGTGAAAATAATTATATATTCCTCACTGGAAAAGGATATAAATATAACACTATTGTTAAAAAAAAAAAAGATAAATAAAACCTTATCTGATGAAAGCCGCTAAATATGTCTAAAGGAAATGGAAGAAGAAAAAGATGGTTTTAATGGTTACAACTATTTTGGCAAAATTTAAAGGATAGAACTGTGACACTTTTTATAATCAGGATGGAGAAAGAATTTTGAAATACTTGATTATTGATATCAATACCATGTCAACTCTGATGGAAAATGAAATTAAAGTTGGGAATAAGAATAGCAATTCGGGAACATAGGCCCAAAGTTAGATATTTAACCATGAGAGAGGTATGTCAGTCGTGATGAAATACAAAAACCTTTTGTTTGAAAGAAACATGCTTTAAAAAATGGAAAATTTATCAAAATGAAGCAAACTTGATTTGATACAAATAGTTAAAGTGGTTGTGGAAAAGGTTTAAGTAAAGTTCAGAAAGTTGAGAAGTAAAAAATAATGAGGAAATATGTTAGTCAATACATTGACCTTTTTGATAAATTATCATTGATTTTTAAAAAGGCCACACTGGTGATTTTTTATTGAGCTTATCTGCAGTTCTATTTTATTTTATCTTTGATTGTGATGTTTTCTTAATTGGGTTAATGTTCAAGGGAAGAACTATGTTGTGTCACATGTCTACTGAATCATAACTTAATCAGCTCTGAAAAGTAAAAAAGTTTTGTTAATCAGCCCTGAAAAGAATTAGTTTGTTGTTTGCACCTCTAGATATAGTACGCTTGAAAAAAAACTCAATTATGTTTACTCTACCTATTAAATCACAGTTGACTTATATCTAGTAATCAACTAATTATGCTCTTTGATTGGTTTATAGGCATGACTGGGATATGCTGAGAGGCTTGATTTCTTTTTGGATGAAGCAGGTATGTTAGAGGTATGCTAAAGTACTTGGACTTGTGCTTGTGTGGTGTGCACATATAATCTGATAAGAAATTTTCAATGTTGTCTGGATAAGATTGGTAATACTTGTAGTGATATTGTAAAAGTTCAGCAACGATTTGGCTCATACATTCCTGACTAAGATGTGATTCTTGGATTTAGTTGTTATATTCAATAGTCTATAGTTTAGTGCATTTTCTACAATGTTGATAGGAAATACATGTCAACTCTATAGAGTAAAGCAACTCTAGCTTTCTGATTAGTTATTGAACATAAAACAAGGGACTCACATCCTTGTCTCAGTAACCTTATTCTTATCCATTGTGTTTCAAATAGGAAACATATTAGCTAAGCAGGAAAAATGTAGTGCTCTATTTTATATCATAAAGCCCAGGTTCCCATTGTCTTCTTCCATTTTCTGTTTTTTCTTTGATTGGCAGAAAATTTATGTTCCTTGATTGCGTTCCTCGATTTTACTCTTTATATTGTGCTCATAAATCTCAAAGATAAAGCAGATCATCGTACAATCAGAAAATAATTGGAGAAAAGCTATTTTCACACAATCAGTGGTCCTATTTATTTCAGCACTGAGAATTATATCGTCATCAATTTGGTATTTGTTCATGTGTTGTCATTTTTTTGCTACAATGAGCAAGCGTTGATCCCTGGAGACTGCAAAATCTTTCGGAGAAATTTATCCTCCCGCTGCGCTAGCGCTTGATTGGGCAAAAAATTATTCTCCGTGATTTACCTCCCTTACGATGGTTGTGGGACCGGTTGGTATAGGCATTTGGGATGAGAAAATCACCTTTTGCTACAATGTGTTGTCATTTTCTTATATGTTTTCAATCTGATACTATCCTTGACAGTATATATGTTATATGTGACCTTGATACAGTTTTGATGGAGAATTTATACATACTAATGCATACTTGAATGAAATATCCCAAGGTCTTGGCAGAATATAACGAAGCACAAATGGACAATAGTGGTGGGCCACCGAAGAGTTCTTTAGTGGGAGAAACATATCAAGAGTTGGTGAAACGTCTAGATGAAGGTAAACTCAAGAACATGTATTCTATACACCATTTGCTAATATCCACTTGAATCTTGGATATATTTTTTCCTTATATTACTTATCCATCTTAATGTAGATTCATATGCTGGATTTCTATATTTATTTGTTCAAGTATTGGATTTGTTTTTATGTTATTGTGCACCATTTTACTTGGTTACATATGATTCTAATGAAGATACGATAGTTTTATATTTTGGAAGACATTAAGAGAGAACCAATGCACATTATTGAAATAAAAGAAACATAATAAATAAAAATAACTTACTGATCCATAATAGTTTCATTGATCTTTTAATCTGATTAACATCATGGATGGTTATTACTAGTAATGGTTCCAATGATAGTCATCCACGTACTTGTGTGTAACTCACATATATAAATGAACATACTTGTGTTTATTGGCAATATCAATATCTTGTTTTGGAATAGTTATTCCTTATCTTGAACCTCAACCCAAACTAGTTGGTAATTTAAAGGAATAATGTCATAACAAATTTAAGAAGTTAGGGTTAATTAGTGACTACTTAAGTGACAATGGGCTTCACTTTTCACCTTGTGAGAAATTATGTCATTTTGTCACATGAGGAAAATGATAAGGGGGTTAGCCACGTAAATTTCTCCTCACTATATGTATATATATAGTATTTAGCCAACATTTGAAAATCTTGGGCTTTTTGCTTGATTTGGGTGGCAGCCAAAAATGGGAAAGTGGGTAAATTAATTTTCATTTTCCTTCCTATGCTTCTATTCATGGAAATGTGGAAGAAGAGGGAGAGGTCAGTTCCACCACTATTTCCCCAGGCATCTTCCCTTCCCCTAAGTGATTCTGTCGAGAAAAACACACTCACAAATTGTACATGGACCGAGGCTTAAAATTTCAAGCTAAGTCACAATTTCAGTCCTCAACCAATGCAAAATACGTGTCAAGCATTCCGGGTGTTAGTGTCAGTGAGTATGTCGAGCAGGTAGAAGAGAAGGGGGAAAGAGTGGAGGAGGAAGGAGATGTTGTTGCTAGAGACCTTCATAAAAGCATCATAGACCATGATTGAAGGTGTCACCATTGTACACCATGAGTGGCACCTTCAGCATTGTACACAAACCATAATCAAAGCTCTTGGCATCATCATGGACCATGAGTGAAGTCCTCAGTGTTGTTGCAGACTATGAGCGAAGCCCTCACATTGTTGTGAACCACAAGCAAAACCTTTCATGTTGTCATAGACCACGAGCAAAGCCTTTAATGTCATCATCGAGCACGAGCAAATCTTGGGGCCTCACAAAAGTCATCTTCATCTGGTGGATCTCCCGCAGAGGCTGTCGATTTCGCACATGGTTGCCATTTTCACACAAAGGTGGTCGTCATCGTTGTGAGTCATCGTCGAAGTGAAAGCGTTGTTGTCTCATCTTTGTTCCTTGTTACTCAATTTGCTTAATGGTTTGTGGAAGAAGCAAATACATGCATAAAAAAATTATATTGCCTGCTTGAGTGAAGAGATACAACTGATTGTTCATTTCGTCTATTTTTGCTCCCTTTTTTATACATTTACCATCAACAATTTTACGAATGCCTTCCATTTTTGTTTGCTTATGATCAATTTCCAACAGACTTTGAAAATCTCCAGCGTATTTAAGTCCTGTTTGGTAGATGAAAATAAGAGCAATTATAATCTTGATTAACTTTTGAGTAGCACAATTATGCAGAAGCTGCATCTATAAGAATTAGCATTGACTTTCGAAATGTGAATCTCGCAAAAATATGGTCAAATTATAGATTACATGTCTGATTCATTAGGTATAAGGTCAACAATGCTCCATTTAGTGACTGGCTGACTGCAGTGGAAACTGTTCATTGGCTGTTACTGAAAACGGATTTCTGTTTCAAGAAGAAAATGGGTCGCAGGGGCAAAATCTAACAATTTAGGGGGTAACACAATCTAAGACACTGCTACAAGTGAGATTAAAATTGGGTATCCTTTTCCTTTTTTAAACCAAAAACAGTGGATGCCTGAACTTTCCTGTGTTGGTTTCTTTCCTCAAATTTTCAATCTGCTTGTCCATCTTTGCCATCTGGTATTGGCGTGCTAATTATGTCTTTCGATGTCAGCTTGATATTTGCAACTAATTGTTACATTTGCTTGCAGCCCTTCTTAGTTTTACTGAAGGTCCGCCTTTCACGTTGCAAAGGCTCTGTGAGGTAACTTGTCTTTCAAGTATTTTTATATTTCTTTTTGGTTTCAAATTGAATCAGACGTGCAATGGAGCTTTTTTTTCTTCCCAAAGTCTCATTTGGCCTTTTATCACGTGAATTCTTTTAACATCGAAAAAAAAACGTGAACAATTCTTGAAATGTTTTCTTTGAACAGATCCTTTTGGTACCAAAAGATACGTACTCAAACCTTTCAAAGCTTGCACTGGCATTGGAGAAGGTTCGTGGACAAAATTTTCATTGTGGCTGTGATCATAAATCTGAATTTCTGTTGTTTGATAACTATGATTAGGAATAAATCTTTCTTGCTATTGCTATATTTAGTGTCTTTTGTGATTTCCACTTTATTATGCATAAATAGCTCGTAAGCAGCAGCATATACAAACAAAGATACTAGCATAACAAAGATTCTGAATATTAACTGGATTTGTGGGATAACAGTGAGACTGAACTTGAAAACAGATGTGGTAGCTTTAGCATCAGCAAAATAGATATGAAATTCAAATAAATGGGTTAAAAATGATTGATAAACCCGGACAGTGAACAACAGACCATCTAGTTTCAAGTGGGAACCAAATCCATGTAATTTATTAACTTGCTAGGATGCACTTTTTTCTTTCCATTTATATTGTTCTGCATATGCATATTTTTTGGTCGATCAAATTTGAGGATGTGATGTTGAGAAAAATTGCATTTTCACCATGTTTAGCGCCCTAGCGACTTCGACTTTTCCTAGTGTTATCTTCTAATCTCACCGGCTTGCCTAACTCCAGAATTTGTTGGTCACATCCACCTTAAGTAAGTGCACTGAGCCCTATCCTGGGGTTCTGGGGCAGGAACATGAATCTGGCAGTGGAAACGAGACACCCCATGAGAAACCTATTCCTATCTCAAATGGAGTCGAGACCACTGCAGGCCACCGCGACGAAGAAATGACTGATGCAGAAACTGTTGAAGATTCTACGATTGCTGATACAGAAATGCATGAGCATAAGGCTAGTGAAACATCGACCAATGAAACTGAAGCAGTTTCTGATTCCAAGACTTCCGAAGAAATTGGTGCGACTAACAAAGAGCAAAATCCTTCAAACATAAACAGCGCCTGTGAGTCTTCGATGAACCGAGTTTAGTTGATGCTATTCATTTTGGGGTGTTTGAGAAATGTCAGTATCTTACAGGAGATTGTGTTTTGGTCTATATCAAACACCTGAGCTTTTAAAATTTGTACTGTTTTATCATCTTGGACCTCGCTTTTTATACATATGGCCATAAATTGTTACATGAAAACAAAAAAATTAGAACCGTCATATTAGCGGTCCCCTTCAGTTGCCCCTATCTAAAGGGGAGGTAAATCAGGAATTCAAATATGACAAATGCAAAGGAGGGGATCAGTCAATGATCCAGAATTATGACCTTTTTAGGAATTAATCTATACTCACTTAAAAGTTATCCCTATGTACTTACTAATCGAGCCGGTCTTAGAGGCTGATCATAAATTGTTACATGGCTTCTATTATCTATCAATGTTCTTTCTACTATTTGCACATCATTAATGGTAGGAAGTTAAGAAATCTTGCTAATTATTTCTGCATATAGCTTTTCACTATTTCTATTTCAATTTACTTTATTTTTATTTTTTACTTTGGTCTTGGTTTGAAAAATTGTTACACGAGTGTATAGA
The DNA here is from genome assembly GCA_037177395.1 of Alpinia galanga. Lineage (NCBI taxonomy): Eukaryota > Viridiplantae > Streptophyta > Magnoliopsida > Zingiberales > Zingiberaceae > Alpinia > Alpinia galanga. The sequence goes on along the minus strand of JBAMHZ010422860.1, from coordinate 816 downwards.
ATCCATATACAATAGTCGGTATAATAATTTTAAAAAAAATAAGTTTAAATTATTTTAATTTAGTTAATAAATAATTTTTTTAATATAAAATACTTTATATATAATATTTTTCTTAATTAAATTGAATTAATTTATTTTAATATATTATAGTATCTTTCATATTTTTGTGATTAAAAATGTATTGGAATGTTATTTTAAAATTTTAAAAGTAAAAGGTTTAGCTCTTTTAGTCTCAGAACTGTGCAGAAACAAATAATTGGAGATCCACTTGTTCTAGGATAGTAGAGTTCGAGAGAGGGAGATGAATTTTGATTTGAAAAATTTTTCTTTTAAAAGCAAAACTAATTTAAATTAAGAGTTAAATGCACAGCGAAAAAGTAAAGTACTCAAATTGTTTTACTTGGTTCACACTCTTCGATGGACTGCTACTCCAAGGCCCGTAGCTCATTTGGAGCTACCTTGGGGGTAATCCACTAGAATTCTCCGAATCGAAACTTTCGATTTAGGAGGTGATTTGCTTTTATAAAAATAAAGACAAGATAACAATCTACCTTTCTTTAAGATTTAAGTACAATAAAAATAAATTTAAAACAATACAATATATCGACACTTAAGAGGTTCGAAGATTAGGATGTTGGCGTCTCCTCGGAGTGCGGTGTCGTAGCTTGTAGACGGAGCACACGATTGTAGCACACGAAAGCAAGTAGGATGAGCGTTAACAATTGATGCCTCGAATCTTGAGCTCCCCTTCTTTTATAAACCATCTCCAGGCGCCTGGATTACCCTCCAGGCGACTCCACATCAGCTGGTTCATTT
>JBAMHZ010422840.1:0-11468 GCA_037177395.1 Alpinia galanga | reverse complement strand
CAACCGCTACCTCTGACAACATTTCAGATTAAATTAAGGTAAGGGGGTCATATTTAAATGGTAAGTAAACTACGAGGACTTTGATTCCTTCAGACCCCAAAGGATACATAGGCAACTTAATTTATATAAATTAAGTTCAAGTCCTTTCCTTTCTTTTTTTTTTTTTTCTTGTACACTCAAATTTGAGTATGATATGTAACATATTATAATTATAAGAATGATAATATATATTCTTTTTTTATAATTTGTTGATGTGAATGTATTAATTAAATATATTTTAATTATGTTTTGTTAAGATAAATATTTGATTTAAAAAAGTACACAAAATAAATAAATTGATGTAAGTTAAATTTTTATGTATAAAATTTAAGTTTAAATATATTTTAAATTAAAATAAATGGATCGAATTAATAAATTAAAAAATAATATAGATAATTTGTCTATTAAAAAAAGAGAGACTTAAAATTAAATAATTTAAATTTTAATTTTAAACGGTTCGAACTTAAATCGAACCGTAAAAAATCGAAATCGTCGGTTAACGGTTCGGTTCCGATTCCAATAAATGATGAATCGGAACTGGCGGTTCTAAAATCGGAATCGAACCGTAAGGAATCGGAATCGACGGTTCTAGAACTGAAACTGAAACGTTGATGAGCGGTTCGATTTCGATTCCATTGGATATATCCGAGTCGGCGGTTTCAAAACCAAAACTGGCGGTTTCGAGACCGCGGTCACCCCTGCCTCGTGGTCACCCCTGCCTCGGAACCTTCCGTTCTCGGCGGCTCCGGCGGCTATTTGCTCTTTCCCCTCCCCAAAAGGTCCTGCCGTCTTCTGCCTCGCCTACCAAATCCCCACTTTCAAAAATCCCATCGTTAATCCCATGAAGACCCGCTGCCGGATCACCTCCGCCACCCATTTGGCTTCCTCCTCTGTTCCCTCTCGTCGCGCGTTCACCGGCTCGGTTCCGCCACGCACTTTCTCCTTCTACGCCCGCCGTAGGCTTCAGCAGATGGAAGCCGATCGCGCCGCTAACCGCGCCCGTGTCTACGACTTCCTCGGCATCTTTCCTGACGAGCTCGACGGCCTCGAGCTTCTTGTCACTGTTGACGTCATGGGCGAGTGTGTCGACTTCCTCCAATCTCTAGGTCTTACCGTCGATGATATCAACAACTACCCGCCCGTCCTTGGCTGCAGCGTCAAGAAGAACATGGTACCGGTGCTCGACTACCTAGGCAAGCTTGGCGTCCGCAAGGCCACCTTCACTGAGTTCCTGCAGCGGTACCCGCAGGTTCTACACTACAGTGCTGTGGTGGACCTCATGCCTATGGTCAAGAACTTGCAGGGAATGGACATACCTCCCGTTGACATACCCCGGGTTCTTGAGAGGTGCCCTGAGGTGGTCGGGTTCAAATTGGAGGGGACAATGAGCACATCTGTTGCTTATCTCGTCGGTATCGGTGTCACAAGGAGAGAGATTGGCGGCATTCTTACACGATACCCAGAGATACTAGGGATGCGGGTGGGAAGAATGATCAAGCTTTACGCTGAATACCTCGAATCACTAGGGCTACCAAGACTTGCAGTGGCGAGGCTGATAGACAAACGGCCTCGTATTCTTGGATTTTGACTTGGAGGACCAGGTGAAACCAAATGTCACAGCTTTACTCGAGTTTGATGTTAGGAACGGGGGGCGTTAGCTTCCATTATAGCGCAATATCCAGACATTACTGGCATTGAGCTGAAGGATAAACTTACTTCGAAACAAAGCTTGTTTGAATCACATGTTTTGGTTGCTCGTGAAGATTTTGGAAGAATCATTGAGAAGATGCCTCAGTCTGTTAGCTTAGGCTGTTCTACCATATTGAAGCACGTAGATTTTCTCAAAGGTTGTGGCATTTTGCTAAAGCATGCAAGCAGAATTGTCCTTAGCTTGCCCATAAAATTTTGACATCATGAAAATGAGCTTTGACTATTTCCACTCCGAGATGAACAGGAATTTGGAAGAACTTGTTCAATTCCCTGCTTTCTTTACCTATGGTCTTGAGCCCACAGTGAGACCCAGGCATGAGATTATCTCCAACAGAGAAATTAAGAGGTTTTTTTGGCATGGTTACTTAACTGTGGCAATGAGAAGTTTGAAGAACGAATGAAGTATGATTCTTTTGGGATTGAGGAAATGGGTACAGAATCATCGTTTGACATAAAATCACTTTTACAGCCAAGGGAAGAAGAGGAATTTACTTCTGAATATGAAAAAGATAGTGAGGAAGAAGATGAATCTTCCTCTGGATATTTAGAAGATAGTGAATATGAAGACACTGATGATGAATATATGTGATATCTATCAAGCACCAATATTTTCTAGTTGTTGACATATGGCTTCGCCTCAGCATTACAAAGGAGCACCTTTAAACAAGATTAAGCTCGAACTGTCTCAAGCCCTTTTGATGCAATGCTGAATGAGTCATGTCAGTGCTGGTTATCAAACAATTGAATGATTTGAAGTATGATTTATAACATTATGCTGAGGTACTACTTCTGATCTAACTTGCAGTAGTTTGTTGTCAATCTGATTTATATGAGATTAAAAAGTGGTACATTCACCATGCACTGCTAACATGTCATATTCAGAAATGCACTCAAATGCAGGAGAACGATCAATTGCTTGCTATCTGTGTTTCTCATAAGCATTTTAAAATTGCCCTTGTTGGTAGTAGTGGTCAATTACAAAACAAGAATTAAGATATTGCACGCCATTGTTCTCATGGGAATAGGTTAGCTGATTGATAATGATGCTAATACAATCTTATCTTGTTAAAGGATAATTTGTATATAGGACTCTTTCTTTTCGGCTTAAGCTTTTGGGTAATTAGCAGTCCAATTTCTAACACAATATGTTGCAAACTCACCAGTTTATGACCATCCAAGTTACTTTTTACTTTGTGTTTCACATGTTTTCCTCATAATCTTGTTAACTGTGTTTTGGCCTTCTTGTGAATTCTTACCTTCAACTAATTGTTTGTGAACATGCCATCACTTCTCTCAAGTAGTTGACTCTCTGATTATTTTGCATTGAAGCTTGTCCCAGCTACATGGGATTCTTTACATTACTAAATTGGTAGAAAGTTGAATCCTCTCTTACATCCTAAAATTTTGGTTTAAGTAGGTACCCATTGCCTAATCAATCTCAATGCTTATATCAGATGTTTAAAACTTATTAGTGAATCTCAAATCATAGTAAGTACAATTAATAGTTAACAATATTTGATTATTATTTGAATGCTATCATATGTGTTTATCGATGTGCCAAAAGGAACTTCAACCGATGCTAAGATAAATGGAACTTATACTAAGATATTTTTTAGTTTCATTAGGCATGTGTTCATTTTAAGTACTTCAATTTTATCATACACCATATCTTTGAAATTATATTTTTATACTAGTGTAGACAGTTGTGCTAATGCTACGACAAAGGACATTGTCCCTTTGGTTGGAAATTGAGAGTCTGGAGAGATGCTGTGGGCAGTGATGCCGTTCTCATTGCCAGAAAGTGTGGAGCTGAATGGATAGGAGTGTCTTGGAGGTGAGGGCCAAAGTGAAGAACAACGACATGGTTTTCAATGCTAGGAGGGAGGTTGGGCTGGCCATGGTAGTGAAAGTGGAGGAGATGGACCGAAGCGCTCCCAGTGGAGGAGAGGATGGAAGGGAGCTGATAGTTGGATGTCGAGAGGGGCATTGACAGTGGTGATGGAGAATGAGATAAAGTATTGTTATAGGTTGATGAAAATGCTATGGTTAATGGAATAGCAAGCATAACTGGAAATGGTATAAACACCACTCCACAGACCACTCTAAACCCTTAGGAATTGACTTTTAATTGAAGTGGTAGGTTGCAAATGGTGTTTGACTAGTGAAATTTTTGTAGAATCTAATGACTGGTTAAATCAAGATCGTGGATGGGAATTTAGGGAATCCGTTTAGATGCCTAGTAGGAGAAAGTAAACAATCTTAAAAATGCTAGAGATAAAGTGGATGGATACCACTTCTTACCATTTATGTATGCCAAGTTGTTTATATAATATACTTCATTCACAGCTACAACAAATATGCAAATGCTTTTCAGATATCCTGGAACAGATGAATACGATAAGTTTTATTCTAGTGGCATATATAACTGTGCTGGTTGTGGAACACTACTCTACAAATCGACCACCAGGTTCAATTTTGGCTGCGATTGGCCAGCGTTTATATGAAGGTCTTCCCAGAGCCATAAACAGAACAGTCGCCTCTCTATCTTGCAACTCAACACCCTATTACATTTTCATTGCATGAAACTAAGATTGATCTCCATTGCAGCCTGATCCTGACGGAAGGAGAACAGAAATTGGTGGAGCACTCAGGCCATGTTTTCAAAGGAGAGGGGTTTATGACACTGACTGATGAACCCCATCGTGTCGATAGCATCTCGCTCAAGTTTGCCGCTGCTTCCGAGAACAATTAGCATCCTTTTTCATTCTTCATCTTCTAGGTACTCATGTTAAACCACTAAAAGTGACTTGGGAATAATCTAGCCTTAGTTTTGCTTATTGTTGTCTATCCAGTGAGCCTTTGGGCTTTGGAATGTATTACTGAGCTAAACAATATTAATCTAGAGCACTAGATAACCTGACTGATTGAGCAGGATGAATGAAAAAAAAAAAAAAACACACCTACCGATCTCCAAACAAGACTCTTATCAGCTCTTGCAGGTGTGGCACGAGCTCCTCTTTGGATCTATTTCATCTGTGCAGTGTAGATTAGAAAATTTTAAATTTGGAAGATTTAGATTAGGAATATATATTAATGTTTATCATTTTTTAAGGAGAATCAGAGCCTTGAACAGAGACACCAGTCCCTTCTGTTAATTGAACTTTTGACTTATGAAATTTTCACTATTCTTTTCAAGTGATGGCTTGGACGTGAGATCGTTTCTTACACTTCTGCATTAATTAATGGTTTTTTTTTTAATTTGTTTTCTAAGTTTTTATCATCCTATCTTGTTTCAACAGTTTCTTATTAATGAATAATACCAAGAAAGCTTGCATGAAAAGGTTAAGAGTTGCATTAGACTTACATAATTGACATAAAATAAAAACAAATGTCTTTATAAGACGTGTATATATATATATAATTTATCCTTGAGTATCTTTATTATTTACCGTCTGATTGAGTGAGTACTATAATTCAATTCTTAAACTCTAAAGGATCGGATAGTCAATAATAGAGATATTTACGGATGAATTATATATGATAACATTCCTATAATCTCTTACACAATTCATCCATGAATACCTCCATTATTTATCGTCCGATCGGGTGAACACTATAGTCGAATCTTTGAACTCTAAAGAATCAAATGATGGATAATAGAGGTGTTCATGAGTGCTCACAGATAAATTATATAGGATCCCCTGTGCATCTGTTCCCAGCGCTTCTGTGCGCGTCTTCAGTGATCGGCGGCCGATTTCTTCAGTGTCGACGACAACGAAGCTATAGTCCAACTCTTGAGCCATAGGGGGTGCTAGCGATGTCGATTGTGGTCGAAATTCGGTCAAATCACAACCGCCAATGTCGCAGCTGCTGGCGACCGCGATTAGCCAAATTTCGACAGTCGAAGGTGGATTTTGCGATTGGCCAGGAATGACACTGTTCATCGCGCAGTTAAGCCAAAATTCAACGCCAATCTAACCATAACTAGATTTCAATTGTGATTCAATAGAAATCTAGCCAATCACTGCCGCCAGCAACTGCGATTCAATTGAATTCTAATCAATTTCAACTACAATCGAATGATATCAACGTCCTTTAAAATTTAAAAATTGGACTATAATATCATCGCTGTCAATGCTGAAAAAATTAACTGTCGAACAATCATGTATAGTCACATTGCGCATGCGGCACGCAAGGAAAAGCTCTCTCTTTATATATATATATATATATATATATATTCTAAAATTTATAAATTTCAACGAACCAAAGAGCATGAAGCAACTACTCAATTCTCCTGATTCAGTCAAAAGTACGTTAAACACGCCACAAATACAGAGTCCAAGGCAGTTAACTTCAATCAAAATGTAAGTTTGTATACAGTCAAATGCACCACCACTACAGCTCTTGATTTGAAGTCTTAGTCTTCCTCTTCTTACTTAAATTTCCCTCCATGCCCTTGGGGATCATCTCCTCGGGAATCTTTGGAGATGTAAAACTAAAATCTGCAGGGGTAAATCTGCCTTTGTACTCTGGGTTCGCTTCTAGAAACTTCTCTACTTCCACTGAGCTCCTCAGCCTCTTTCCGTTGGGCATCACATAGTTGATATCCATCTTGGAATAGTCTGATCTCAGGATGGCAAGTCTATCGATACCAGCTGGAGTCTTGGGCAAATTTGGCTTGTCCATAACATAAAATCGACTATTGTCGTACTCTACATCACCTGGATCGTCGCAGGAAAGATTAGGATTCTTGTGGCAGACCCAAGGATTCTCGATAAATTTTTGCCTGATCGTTTCATATTCTTCTCTTGTTGGGATTATTCTGAATTTGAAGCATTCACCGCATTGCACTGCATATGCACTGATGACGTTGTTGGACTTTCGTTTTTTCTGAAATTAGTCAGTCATAAGAAAACAAATACCGTTTATGCGTTCAACTCCAAACATGATAAACAGAAATGAATAAATAAAACTTGATTAAAACAGATAATATCAATCCAAGAATAAATGAGACTGAAGGGAGTGTGGTTCGAACATGCATTTTCTTCGTCAAGCACTCGTGGAACATTTCACACAAGTATCGATGCTAAAAGAATGAGCATGTAACTACTATATTCCAAAAGAATGAAACATAAAGTTATCAAATTTCTATATATGATAATGATAGATGGTCATTTGTAGACGATCTGCTAACCTGAATCAACCATAGCTAAAATGCTGCACTTTGGACAATTTACTATTCATGATATTCTCCTCAAGAAGGGAATTGATGTTTGCAGGGTGTGCAAGTGTACTTAACGTGCAACAATCGACTTGAAACCAAAAGTTCAAACTTTCTCCTTCAGGTCTATTATCCGTTGTTGGAAATGGGTTTTTTGAGGATACAATGGTTTCAAGTTCCTTTCTAAAAAAGATATGAACATCATGCATGGAAGATACATGGAGGTGGTGGTCCTATGATTGGTAAAAGTGAAATAGAATGTTGCATTACGCAGAGGCCACTATGACTCTAAAAAGAGATGCGAAACAGTTGGTCTAACAAAAAGGGAACCACTCTTTTCACAACTTGGCACATCCTCTTTAACTATTTGCTATATGAGTTTGTCTCTTGTTATTAATCACTGGAGGACCACTAATAGAGTTTGCTAAGTTTGATTCCAATCTCCCAGGCCACATATATTCAAGAACATGGTCTTTTCTAATTGCCATGTTGTAATTCCTAATATGTATGCCTTTAGCATCAATGGATTTCGAAATTAATCTAATCAGATGACACTGCTGATATGGTATTGGAAACCTCTTACCCATATGACACAGATAAGACATTGAGAATACTAGATCACAAAGGATGAACATGACTTCGTTTGGATCAAATATACTGGGTGGTCAACCAATTTACTGCGGTAACTAAAGGCTCAAGCTTGTTGCTGAAACCATCAAGTATTGAATATCAAGAGAAAGGAAGTTCGAGTACAAGAAACATCATATATTGAAAAACTAGAATCAAGATGACAAATTCTATACAAGAAACATCATATATTGAAAAATTAGAATCGAGATGACAAATTATAAGAAAAAGCAATGAAAAATAAATAAAGTTATCCCCTTGCAAGATTCATTTTGACTGGATCCTCTGATTTTATCAGATCTTCAAGGTCAGTATAAGTCAAGTAACAGTAGAATTTGGCTTGCGAAATGCAAAATACCCAATCTATCCATTTGAAGAGTTAAATAAAACAAATACTGAAGGTGGACATGGTCAGCATGGCTGAGATTTACAAGTTTTAAAAGTAACAAATAAAATCAAGATCTATAAGGTAATAGATGCAATTCCAACTTTCTCTCTCTCTAATACTCTCATTTCTTATTCTATCCATTCTCATATATCTACATATTCATTTTAACATCCTCATATCTACAACTCTTATCTTTTGCTCATTTATTCGAGTTGTATCCCAATATTTAACTTCATATAACATAGCAGGTGTAACCGCCATTTTGTAAAACTTCCCTTTAAGTTTTAGAGGTACTTTACGATCACATAAAACGTTTGATGGTCTCCTCCATTTCAACCATCCTGCTTGTATTCTATGAAAAACATCTCTCTCAATTCCTCCATCATCTTGCAAAAATGATTCCTAAATACTTAAAACTCTCAGTTCCAGATAACTCGTCATCTCCTATCTTAACACTTATCTCATTATGTCTATTATTGCTAAACTTAAACTCCATATATTTTGTCTTTATTCTACTAAGCTTAAAACCATTTATTTCTAATATTTCCTGCCAAGATTCTAATTTAGCATTTAATCATTCACGTGTCTCATCTACCAAAACAATATCACCTGCAAACAACATGCACCACAGTATTGTATCTTGAATGTGTCCGATGAGTTTGTCCATGACAAGTGTAAAAAAATAGGGACTTAGAGTTGATCCTCGATGTAATCCTATCTTTATTAGAAATACTTCAATTAATCCGCCTAAAGTCTTCACTATAGTTGTTACTTCTTCGTACATATCCTTAATTAGTTCAATATATGTTACACTAACACCTCTCTTTTCTAAAATTCTCCATATAATTTTTCTTGGGACTCTATCATAAGTTTTTTCTAAGTCAATGAATACCATATATAGGTCTTGCTTTTGTTCTTGATACTTTTCAATTAGTTGCCTATGAAGATATATAACTTCTATTGTCAACTTTCCAAATATGAACCCAAATTAATTTTCAGTAACTGTAAAACAAAAGTTTAAAATTTTGAGTCGTGTCAAAATTTCAATCTTTGACTGGAATAGTTTTGGTATCATATCGATATTTCGACGCATGGTGTTGAAAATGGATTAGAGTTGAAAAAAGGAGATGAAACATAGGAAGAAGTGCCTTTTGAGCATGGTTTTAAATCTTGTACCATACTACCGCTAAATTAATGAAATGCGATACCACTCAACACAAATAATGTCTTTTTTCTTTGTTTCATCTCTTTTCTCTTTCAATCTCTACTTTATTACCAATACCATGCATCCGATATGATATCGAAATTGCAGTATCAAATCTTAATGCCAAGTGGTATTGAATTTTGGTAATGTACTACAACGATATGTTTCGACCATTTCACTCGGCACGGTATGATATTTCAAACCATGGTCATGACCAACTCGAAACAACTTCTACAAATCATTTTTCTCACCAAAAGTAGTTAGCCACATCTCCAATAATCACCTAAAACCTTAGCTAAGTGAAATACACAATTACTTTAACCTAACTTTGAGAAGCATGAAGTAAACTACTACTAGAGGTATGCGAAAAACACAAGATTAACTTTTTTTTTCTTCTGATGATGATTTGTTAGAAGTGCATCAGTACAAGTTCACTAGCCGAACTGTAAGTCATTTGCTGATAATCCTATTTCTAAACTGCAGGGATGCAAGAAATGAAGCTAAAAGAGTTTTAACATGTTATGGGCCTACCAACTGTTCCCAGATTAAAAGATGAACAGGACCAGAACCCAAAATTCAAAAGACTAGAGGTTGATGCAGTGGATAAGCAACATAGCACTGATTGTGCTGCTAAGACAAAAAGCGAAGGGAGTTAGGTTTAGCCCATCGAGTTAGGAAGAAGAGAGGAACAACAATATAACTCCAAAAACCTACACAATAACAGGAAAGAAGCAGAACGCTTATTTAGTCTGTTTCGGAGAATCCACATTCAAAATGAAGAAGCGTTTCGCTGAAACCTAACTTTTCAACCTATTTCCGACGAAGGTTCCTCAGAAGATAAGATCAAAGGGTTCATAAGAACTACCAGAGAAACTTGCAACCGGTTCCACCGATGATGCATTTAGTGATTTTCTTCTGCACTAATTCTAATCAAACTCGAGCACCCTTCGAAGCTAGGATCAGATACTAGGGAAAAATCTCTGAATTGGCCAAGATTAACAACAAATAGGGTAGTTTAATCCGAAAACTATTCCGAACAAAAATCCAAACTACGAAATCCGACGAACAAAAACAGAAACGACTCCTCACCTCCATGAAAAAGATCACGATCTATATCTGCGCCACTAAAAATGCGACCTTGGCTCACTCCCATGAAGAGAGGAGGGTAGGTAGAAGACGACGCGGGCCGCATTCGTCGGCCCATGCCATGTGTCGGCCCATGTATGTAATTTCCAACCATGGTCGTCTTCAAAATAAACTATAGAACAATTTAAAATTTAAAATTTAAAATTTAAAATGAATGAAGTGTATACTAAATTATAAAATAATTGAAGTTATCTATTTATTTGACGAAAAAAAAGAAAATAAAGGAATAAAAAAAAAAGAAAGAAAAAGAAGAGACTACCTTGATTTTATTATTATTTTTATAACATTAATTTGACTCGTTCAATAATTCTTTTTATTTAAACTTGAAAAATAAATTAAGAATCTATACTATTAAAAATAATATAATCTCAACCGTAAATATATACATAATCATCACGTGTTTTGCATAAAATACTCATTGATTAGGAGATCATGTGGTGAGAAATAGCTGACATTACTTTCAGACTATCAAGCTAGCAGCTTCTATCTCAAAACCAGCGATCCTTACATTGCTAGATGGGAACACAAGTGCGTGTGCATTTTTGTTTACTTATTTATTCTTTCCTTGATTTCCTCGTGTGAGATTACAACATCTTTTAAATTGCTTCTAGGTCTCCATACATGGACACACATCTATATAGTAAAGAAAAGGTTCTTCTCCAACTCTTGGGAGAAATGTTACCATAGCACACCTATGGCACTTGTGTTAGATTACTCCTAAATTTTCAATCTGACCAATTATGTCCTAACCTTTTAACGATGTAAAATTTTATGAGATCACTGTCAATTATTCTAAAAGTCGAAGATATCGGATAAAAGCGTGATTTAACGGTTAAACATTCTAGCGCTATTGCGTCCAATTTTGCGGTTCCCGCTAAAGTAAGTTGGAATTTTCCACAGCCTTGCGGCAGAGGCAATGTGCCGTGAAAGAATGAGATAAAAGAAGGCAGGAATCCTGAGAAGCTAATGAAAGGCGTGGGAGGCAAGCAAAATTGAAAGAGAAGTGGGATCTTTTGGGAGAACATTAATTGGATTTTGTGGACATCGAAAGGCAGTTTGTACTTAGAGATCGACTTCGGACATATCCACATTATTCGTCTCGTTATTAAGCTCTTCCCATGTTTGGAGAGCGA